>KK502478.1:624645-638015 GCA_000688735.1 Glossina austeni | reverse complement strand
ATACATATATACATATATACATATATACATATATACATATATACATACATACATACATACATACATACATACATACATACATACATGTATACATGCATACATAACAATGCATATATACATATGTTTACAAACATACATGTGTGTGTGTGTGTGTGTGTGTGTATGTATGTATACCTATGTAAACGTGTATGCATCAAATACAAATAAAAACGGAAGCGGAAGCCAGCAGACAGTGAAGATGATTTTAAGAGAGAAGCACTCATGTGCACTAACAAACACATATGCTATGTATGCATATGTGCATACGTAGTGTACGCATACATAGAATCATTTTACCTACTGCACATTTATAAGTGCATTAAAGTGCATGCCGCTTATGCAAGTGGTTCTTAGTTCGGTATAAATACTCATACACACAAGCACACATAGGCACACACTCGGATATATTTATATATACGCATACATACGCACAAATGCAGTTTTTTTTTTTTTTTTTTTATAGAGTGCAAAGCAGCCATATTGCTTATGCCGTATCTTAAATACATATAAACAAAAGTTAGTTATGTGAATACAAATATGGAATTTTGCGCAAATCTATCTAAATTTTTCATAAATTTTTGCTTACTTGATTTTTATTTATTTTTTTTTTTTTTTTTTTTTTTTTAAGAACATTTTCTCTTTAAGCCATGCGAAAACGTATGCACTGATGAAAACCTTGAGACATTTTCTAATTGTGCTTAGATAATATGCTCGTAAAATTTTATGCTTCTTTGTCACACGCACGAATTTTCATTTGCAAGTGGATTAAAAAACAAAACGTTTTCTTACGATAGTGCTTCTAAAACACTTTACTTTCATAGGCCGAATATACGAGTACATTACCGAGCACTACTAAAGCCTTGTTAGCATTTTTCTCCTAAAGCTACTAATGTCTCATACACCACATACATGAATCAAAGCAAAAAACATTCAAATCGTAAAAAGCCTCTAATACTAAATGTGATTTCGTGGTGGCAGCTGAAAGTGACTACGATCCTTAAGAGTTTTTGTTTCGGTTCTTTTTTCTTTTTTTCTTTCTTTTTGTTTTTTATACCTATCATCAAAGGCTGAGGAGTGTATTCATTTTGTCAAAACGTTTGCAACGCTCAGAATGAAGAATCAGAGATCCCACTAAGTATTAGGGTTACCCATAACTAATCAATTATTTTATTTCAATTATAACGACGCCTTAAAATCTCTAGAGGAGTCCGATCCAAGATTAACTATACAGGAACTATCAAGAAGCCTTGGGTCTACCTGGTACACCGTGCAAAGGCATTTAAAAGAAATTCGGGAAACGTACATAGACAAGGTAAATGGATTCCACACCTGTTGTCTGAGGCCAATAAAGATCTTCAGCGAACAATTTGTAATTCCACCCTCACCATGCAGACTAAGCAGAGATCCATTTTTGTCTAGGATCGTAACTGGAGATGAAAAATGGATCCTTTATGATAACATACAGCGATCGAAACAATGGTTGTCTGCAAACGGGAGACCTCTTCCAACCCCTAAACCAACCCTATCCCTGAGGAAGGTATTATTGTGTATTTGGTGGGATTGTTCCGGTATAGTGCATTACGAATTATTGAAACCTGGGAAGACAGTTACGGCTGACCTGTACGGTTACAGTCCGCACTCATAGAAAAAAGACCAGCTTTAGTGAACAAAAAAGGTGTGATACTCCAACAAGATAATGCTCGTCCTCATGTGGCGAAGATTACTCAAGAGAAAATTAAGCAGTTAGGCTGCGAACTTCTACCGCACCCTCCATACTCTCCAGACCTAGTACAATCGATCTGCCATCTGTTCAGATCACTGGAGCATTCCTTACGAAATAAAAATGTTAATTTCTTATCCGGTGCCCAAACGCACCTTGAGTTATATTTTAAGTCACGCCCACCCCACTTTTTCAAGAGGAGGTTTGAACTTTTGCAGGAACGATGGCAACAAGTCATCGCAACCGACGGTGATTATATAAACAATTAAAACACTAAAAATGTCATTTCAAAAAAACATTTTGTCTATGAATGCAAAATAATTGATTAGTTATGGGTCCCCCTAATGTAAATCTTGATTAGCGTCAAATTCTGAATCGATTTACGCACGTCCGTCTGATCGTCTGTGTAATGCCTGTTGCGAACATTCTCCTGGCCGCAAAATTAAGGCCATCGACTTAAAATTTAGCAAAAACACTGGAAATTCTTGCACGCAAGTTGCAATTGAAAATGGTCCAGATCGGTCTAAGAACACGTTTACAGTACCATGTAAGCTGACAACATCTGTGTTTTTCAAAAGGAACAACAAATTGAATTTTTGATCGTTACCCATAAATTATAGGAGATATATGTACAGAAATTTGAACGTATATTCTATGGTCGGTTCTGTAGTATCTATACAAAAAATGGAAAAAGTTGACCGCGTCTACCCAATATTACAGTGCAACGAAATTTAAATTTTATTTAATACTTTTATAAGATGCAGAAAAAAGGTTTGAAAAAATCCCACAAAGTATTTAAATTCCTGGCCAGTTTCAAATTTGACATGTCCAGCATGTCCGTCTGTTCCTTTGTCTATCTGTCCGTCTGTGCGAGTGTATAGTATTTGTGTATTTAAACATTCTCCCATTAGAAGAAATGAAACTATCGCCTATAAATTTGCAAACGAATTTGAAAGTGACTTGAACGTTTCCAAGGACACGCCTATGCGAAAACACTTTTATCTTTAATATGGAAAAAATCATCAGCGCTTACTGCATATTGTAGAGTATGAAAATGTAGTTCTTTTACTTACTTTTCTTGTCTTTTTTAGGATAACAGTGATGGATATAAACGATTCGGTCACGACCGAATATAAGTTTCTTACGCGTTCTATGTTTCAGCCCTTTTTTGTTTTTTTGCCGAGACATTTTACTGGAAATGTGACTTGCGTTGCATTAATAGCTTTAAAACGCCAGAAAGATAAAAAGAAGTCGAAAAAGTTCAAGAAGAAGAAGAAGAAGAAGAAGAAGAAGAAGAAGAATGAGAAGCGGAACACATTTCATATATATTCATCAATTACTGTCATTTTAAGTCTGCTGACAGCCTACACCAATCGTGTAGACCACCACAAAAATTCAGTTAAAAATGCAAACACAACAAGGAAAAGTAGGTCAATTTTAAGTAAAAGTATGACTTAATGGTACATTGAGGATGGGGTAGGAGTTATGGAAAAAAAAAAAAACAAAACACTACAATATAATGGAATTGAAAAGAGCTAATTATTGGATGTTGTGGTTACGTATGAATTTCAAATCACTTAACCTCACCACCAGTGACAAGAGAATTAAGATTGAAAATTTCTTTACATAACCTCAAATGGAAAGAGATTTACAGTTAAATGGACACTTACTGAAAGTATTTATCAAAAATTCCCATACATTAAAAATACTTTTCACATAAAGTATTGTAATAACATTAAGGCAAGCTTTAAAGACTAAGGGAGAGCTGCTTGAGAACCTGAGACCTAAAACCATATAGAGGGGAATGGGAAAAAATGTATTATTACTGCCGTTCTACAAGTCAATTGGGATCAGTAGATCGTGCAAAACCATTAAAGAATGTGTTGACTACGAATTTAAAACACGACTAATGTAATCGCGATATTTGGGCATTGTTACCGTGCAATAGTTGTAAAAGTTTGCCTGATGGCTTGCCGATCATAGCTTTTGGCACTTTGTGTAAAATTTGGTATTTCGCAGTAAGAGTGACGGAAACGACTTAAAGCTAAAAAGTGAAGCGAAAATTATTAGTAAATTAATAATTTATTATATTAATAAAAGAATTTATATTTCTATTCTGATGAGTTAGCAATCTTTTACGCTACGTTATCGTAAAACCGATTAATAAATAAATTAACAAAAAAAAAAACTTTCTTCTTCTT
Source organism: Glossina austeni (assembly GCA_000688735.1). Lineage (NCBI taxonomy): Eukaryota > Metazoa > Arthropoda > Insecta > Diptera > Glossinidae > Glossina > Glossina austeni. The sequence goes on along the minus strand of KK502478.1, from coordinate 634,055 downwards.
CTTCTTTTTTTTTTTTTTTTCCTTTTATTTATTTTATTGTACTTATACTAAGTTTTTTTAATAATAATTAATTTAAGATTTACTTTAAGAGTCATTTGAACTCGACTGTTGTTTGTTTTAGTTGAGTTTCAGTATAAGTGGAATAAATAAATAAATAAATAAATAAATAAAAAACATTATACTGGGCCACTGCCCACCATTAAATACTATTTTCAATTACGTTCGTCTTTCGGCCAAAACACTCCACTGTACCGAATATCATCAAAGTATTTCAAAAATTGCGAATGGACAGACAAGCTTAAGTCGACTCAGAGCATAGCAAAAGTCTGCTCTCCCTCACTTCTTTCTGTACGTTCTGTCCAATTTTATCATAAGTGACGTGAGGTATAATAAAGTCAAAGCAAAGGTCTGCCTATAAAATTGCATAAGAACATCGCACTTATTTTTTCTTCGATTTTCCACACGCTTTTCTTCATTATTTTCCTTCAATTTTTTGAAATCTTACACTATTCCCTGTCATTATAATAGAACGGTCAATGACCTACGAAAGAGCAGATCACGAATATTTATGTCTTGTGTAGTCTTTATACTTATGCTTATAAGTTATAATAATAAGAGAGCACAAGACCGTTTTTACCTTTGTCTGTCAGACACACACACAGTTGGTGACGTACAAGTGATTGTCGTCAAAAAAAAGAATATTAACAAGTTTTGTGCATATTATTGCGACGGAAGGCCTTAGGATGCTAAGGAAGATCTTGAAGTTACGAATTAATTACTCTGTTAATAATGCGTAAATTTTATAGTTAATTATTATTAATCATAAATGAAATGAATAGCAAAGAAATTGTGAAGCTTACGTAGAAAATGAATCAAGCAAATGCTTTCTTCCGCTTAGCAAAAGGCCGAGTCTATGAACTGCAAAGTGAATTGCGAGTATCCTAACAAGTTTTTGATTGAAACAAAGGGACAAAGATGTTTGCGGTATCGAACAATGCTTCTGCTGCGTCTTTATTGGAATGAATGTTTATATATATTTCTTAGAACCTAAAGAATAGCCCGTTAAAAACAACTAAGAACATTAGAGTCGTGCAAGGCTGAACATTGTAATAGATACCACATGCCACTTCACCTAATACAGCTTTCTCTTGCTTTTCATGAAAACCCTCATTTTTTGGGCTTTAAAAAATAGACCAAACTGATCCAAATTCCCTTCTGTTCATTTTTTTGCTGAATTTCTACGACGAATTTATTTTCATCATAAAAAACTAAAAAATTAAACCTTTTTCTCAAGGGCCTCCTATTCATGAGAAATGAGTGGGGTCCAAGAAATAGGCCTATGCAGTTTCAATTTGGTTCACTCAATTTTTATGTCAAATTACCCTCGTGAGCAAAATTTTCATTAAAAAAACTTCAACAAATAGGACTTTTTGGCCTATATTTCGTGATAATCCTTATACGCAGTGGTGTCTAAAAAATAGACCTAAATTGGTAATCGCATTTCTTATCTTATCCATATCTTTTTACAATATAAAGGCTTAGTTTTCGTAGGAACGGTTATACGAGAGGGGGTTCATAAAATTGCCCGAACAAAAATTTTTCATACAAACTTAGAATGTCGACATACTATTATTCAGCGACTTCAAAATGGGGCACTATACGCAGATTGGTAAATGGAAAGTAGGCCAGTGCGAACCGTTTTCAATAGAGTTCGTCCTTGACCGAAAACGCGCCAGTACACCAAATTCCATCAAAATATCCCGAAAATTGCGACCTGTAAGTTGAACAATAAAATGCAAGAAGAACAGATGGTCGAATTAGCCGGACGGACAGACAGGATTTAGAAAATAATTCTGAATCGATCCGTGTCATCAAGGTTTGATCTATCTCAAGTCTGGGGTCTTCTGGCTGTGGTATACGTCCGCATAAACTTAATATACCCTCTACCACAAATGAGGTAGAGTTGCACAACTCGTATTTTGGTGCATAAGTAAGCTAAGAGAAAATATACAGAATCAAAAAAGTTAATCAGCCAAACTAATGACACACATATTGCATTTCGCAAACTTGATTCTTTTTGTTTTGGAACTAAATAACGTTGCTTGCGAAATTGTGGCGAAGAAAATTGTAGAAAAAAGGAAGAGTATGCGTATTACGAAATAAAAAATAAATAAATTATTAGTACCTTTAGAACAAGTGAACTAGAAAAAAAAAAAAAACCAATTACTTCTCTCTCTCTCTATATTTGAAATCGTAGATAATTCGATCCGTACGCTGTTACCCCATCCACAAAAAAAAAAAAAAAAAACGAGAAGCAAAGAGAAAATTTTTATTCATTGAATAAAACTAGTGCTGGTCGTTTATTTGGAGCAAAGTACCTCAGTAACTCATTTTCTGTCAGAAGAACAGATGAAATATATAATACAAAAAAAAAAAAAAAAAAAATAAATAAAATAATATTTTAAACCAATTGATTTTAACTGCGATTTTTTACTAAAAAAAATCTTGTCGCCGAATCTCGCCAAATATCGGTCTCCCTACTTAAAATTTTGCGAAATATTGCATCGATGTTTAATTATGTTCTCAAATGAGTCGGACGAATTGCATCTAATGTATGGAGCATTGCTCATCAACAAGCAAAACACAAATCTTCGACATTTTAAAAACTATTAATCGAGAATGGGACTCACCTACTCGATGCTTATTTATATAATATTTAGAACACCGAGAAAATTAAAGATTTCTTTCATTCCCTGTTAGCTGTTAGCAAAAATTTAAATCGTATAAAGCCCAGCATTGACCGACCAACTATTCTGCATTTAAATTTTATGCTTTTAAAATTTATTCTCTATGTAAAAAAAAATTTATGCCTATATAAATAGATCTGTAAGAGCTTTAACCCAATATGATAGCCATATACACTTTGGAGCACATGCTTAATATCTATTATCTCAAATTAATATATGAAATGTAAATAGGTTTTTAAAGATTTTGATGGGTTTGAGAGAAGATCAATTCACTATCGCAGATATAACGCCTTCGAGTTCTATGAAAACTTTTATGATTTATAAAATAATAGATGAAGAAAAGTATACCAATTTGAGTCAAGAATATATCTAATTAATGAAACTTTGGATTTTCTTCTTCTTTTTAACCAAAATCAATATATCGGAATAGATCTCTAATAATAATTAATATAAAAGCTCTTCCAATATAAAAAGTATATGCAATGAATTTATGCTCAGTAAAGTATTGCACTTCGGACATATAAGTCACAAATTGATTGGCTTAGTCCAACTTTGCTCAATAACCAAACAAAAAAATGAATTTATGCTAATAATTCTACTACTACTACTAGTCTAAAAATTACATATAATTTAATAATAAAAAGCTTTTAAGTCTAAATTTGGATCCATATAAAGGTGTCGGACGAGTCGAAGCAAACTACTAGCAATAACAAAGTTTTTCGCTGTGTTTCGCTGTGAAAAAACGATATATAAAACCAAAAATGTTTTCTTTCGTTTCCGCATTTTAATGAATAATCATTAGGATGATATCATCCACAATTACCCTTAACAATGAATAAATAGAATCTAACTAATGTCATTCTTTATTGTCGACATAAATTTTTATGCTGACATTGTTTACAGCACAGATTAAAAGGGAAAATAAAACTGACAAAAATTACTAAGTTATGCAATTTGTTTGTTTGTGTTCGTCTTCTTTTCTCTTTCATTGTAAATTTCTCGCTTTTAATCAACTTTTAATTTAACTTTTTACAATGTACGCTGTAATTACGACAATGAAGGTAATGCGAAATTACTTTTACATTTTATGTAACGTTGATTGAATAATTCATCGAGAAAGAGCGAACACTATTCACAAAAAAGAAAAAATAAATATATGAAAAGAAAAAATCGTAGGATATCAATTTTAAAGCATCAATACGCGAGTCCGCATAACGACATTCAAATGAATTCTCCAAGGAATGTAACTCGAAATTATGGATTGGTCAATATTGAGGTTAAGTTCGGTAAGTTGTACTTAATTTATTTACACTCAGCCGATCAGAGTAAGAGCGATTTTTTGCGATCAAAATTCTTCGAAAAGATTCTCGAACTTTCTACAAAGGGCGCACATCTTTCCGTGGGAAAAGGGAAATGCATTTAAAATGTGTATGTATGTAGGAAGGTTCGTCAATTGACCAAAATATCTTGTTCTTGGAATACACACAATAGTAAGTTACTTTTCTCCCCTAACCATAACAAATAAGAAAATTAGATTCGGTCCTGGCCAAATCATTTATACCAGTCACCGTTAAATCACCTAAAAAAGGCTAAAAGCGAGGAAAAGAATTACATTTTCATACTCCATAATATTGGGTGGGGGCGGATGGCTTTTTCTATTTTCAGAATAATGGTGGAAATTTATATATATATATATATACGGTAAAAAACACGGAAACCAAAGGTGGTCGGTCACTGTGTTTGTGACATGGGCGAGTGGGCGTGGCCTTGGAAAAGTTGGAGTCGCTTGCAAATATTTTTGCAATCTTGTAACCGACAGAGAGAATTTTTACCACAGAGACTATATATTTAGGCAAACGGACAGACGGACATGTTTAGCTGCATTCGAAACATGAAATTGGCTGGGCATTTATACACTTTATGGAGATTTTGAAGCTTGCTTCTGCCCTTTAAAAAGGTATTGACACTATAATATTGGGTAGGCGTGGCCAATTTCTCATATTGTCATACACATGCAGCAGAAACGTCCATAGAATAATGTACGTTCAAATTTTTTTACATTTATGTGCTATAGTTTATGATTAATGGCTATAAAGCCAATTTTTTATTCCTTTTGAAAAGCAAAGGTGGTCTCAGTACGGGCGTGTACTTGGAACAATTTGGCCCATCTTCAACGCGAACTGCGCGCATAAACTTGGAATAGTGTCATTTCTGCGGACATCAGAACGTTTACAACAGATACTATGCAGACGGACAAATGGACAGACAGACATGCTCTAATCGATTTCGAATTTGCCGCTGATCGAGAATATGTATGCTTGTCGGGTCTCGAACCCTTTCTTCCGAATGTTGCAAACGTTTTGACAAAGTGAATATATTTCTCATTCTCCGACGATTGGTTTATGGATATAACCACAAGATTTATTTTTAAATAAAGCTCGAAGCTTTCAAAGTTCGCCTGTAGCTTTATTTCTCTTAATTTATTCGATTTTTTTAATTTTTTTTACATATTAATTTCTATTTCTATCGTATGATGCCATCGGGTAAATCAAAAGCGAGTGATTACCTCATGAAAAGTAGACAGAACTTTACGATTAACTACAAAATGTAAAGACGAAGACGCGTTTCATGGTGCGAATAATTAAAAAGATTTATTAAGGGATTTATAAAAAGGAAAAAAAAAAAAAAAAACAATTGAAAAAATTTATTTTTATTTTAAATTAAATTTCAATTTATTTACTAATTCATTTATTTATTTCGATTCGAATTGCTCAGCAAAAATCTCAATTAATGTCGATATTGAGAATGCATACAAAACTTCTGCTTAAATAGCTCCGTTAAATAATAATGAAAATCAAAATTAAACCACTATAAGAAGACGGTCGAGTTACGTAACCACCTAAGAATAATATGCAAAATGAAAATTCAATATGAAACGATTTGGGATAAGATTTGAAGCAACCACTTGGTAACCGATGGTACTGAACATATCTGGACCAGATTGCGAAATTACCGAAACTAATTTGTGTAATGAATTTATGATGACTTGAATATCGCAATACTCAGAGCGCAGTATTGAGGAGGAGCGATTTGATATTCTTTAAGGAATGCGGAGATATTGCGGTTAAATTATAGGCACAACTTAGATGTTTACAAAGCACACTGAAGGCCTTAAAAGGCTCGCAATTATATTGACATTGAACATTGAAGACTTGTGAATAGGAAATTTTTATAAAAACGATCAGGGATATTAAAGTTTATCGTCCCTAATAAGACTTAAAAAAAAAAAAATTTTTTCAAATATTTGATTAATTGAAGCAAAAAACAGTTGCATGGAGTAAAAATAATTCTGATGAGAATTTTTTCGACATAGAAAAGGCAAAAGAACCTTACAACCAAATATATATATATATAAAGCTTTTCTTTACCGATTTTCTACGCGAGTTAAGACAAGTGATTCTATGAAAAGACGGACTGCGTGCGTATGTGGACAGCTGGATCAAGAAGTACATTTAAGTCATACCTCTGCCAATATGATTGGTCTACCCATTCGGTTTTACGGGTTCATTCAACGTCAGCTCCTGTGTGACTTTGCGTAAAATATATCTCGCTATGTAGATAATGCATTAAATTAGTGCAAATAGACACATGTATGTATAGGTATATGTATATGTAAGTATATATATATAAAGATTAGGAGGCATGTTCTGCGGTATTTTACTGTCTGCAGGTAATAATACTTGCCAGGTAAAGGCAAGCAGGTAAAATTCGCAATGTAAGGACTTATTATTTAGCGTACCGCCCGTGTGATATAAGAGGACTACTTTCAGTACTCTTCCTCAGTTCATCAGCTGCGAAGCGCAGAGTGAATAAAGTATTGTGGATAAAGTGGATTTAACGCACTGCACTTGATATGAACTCCAGAGCAAGCAAGCAACGCATCAATTGCTTGTAAAAACTTATGTCACACGTTAGGAAGTGCAATTATAAATATTCGGGCCCGCTAATATATATATATATATATTATATAATATATATTTATCATATTATATTATATATATATATATAGATATATAATATATATATATATATATATAAGTGTGGAACCACAACGAATTGATGAGTTCTTTCGGTATTTACAAACCGTCTGGCCATCTCATTCCATTCGGTTAAATGTAACCCTCATGCTAAGCTGCGTAAATAAACTGATTAAAATTCTTTTTGCTCAAAAAGGATTTCGGATAGCTTTGATAAAAATGATCTCTCAATTTTTATCTCTGTATCGATTGTAATGATTAATCTTTAATGGCAATGTAATGTAGTGAAGGTGCTTGAATCTGAAAACTTAATGTACTGACGAAATAAGTAAATTCCGTTTATGGTCCTTTTCGTCCCGAGTATAGAATTAAAAATTTAAATAAAAATTTTACAAAATTCGTTTGAGTTTTACAAACTCAATAGACTCACTCATACATTGCACTCTTTATACGGGAAAAGGGGGGAAACAAAAAAAAAAAAGCGTTCACCATGATTTTGATGACTTCATGTACAGTATCGTATGTAATTAAAATGTTTAAATATTTAAATTAATTATACTTAAGAAGCGTGCGAATGTATTTCAATAATTTGTTTTCGTTGTTAATGCTTATATATGCGCCACTGTGAGACCATTATATGTGATTTTAATTAATATTAAATTCAACGAATTTTAAATGAATGTAATATTTCAGTAAAATATTTATCATATATCTGTAATCGCTTGTCATGCATGCTCTTCTTTTAATTCAAATTAAATCATTTATCTATAATTAAAGCTTTAGTTGCAAAATTTTCCTCATAATTAATCAAAGCAACGAACGATTGCTAAAATTTGAATTCAGATCAAAATTATTCCATCCAATCTGAAATTATAGGAAGTGGAAATTTCTTCAAGATCCACAGTAAGAATTGCGATACAAAACACCGTTTGCTGTATTCTTCTTCTTCTTTTCGATATTTAACTTGAAACAAAGTTTGAATATTAAACTCCTTTTTTTACTCTCTTAGTTTCGAGCGTACTAAGGATGCAGTTTGCATTCGCATCTTTGCACAGCTATCGGATGGATTACAGATTTACGACATCTATTACCGACTTATCATAAGGTACATACGTCTAGGCGTATATTTTAGCATGCTACGTCTGTTAGTGAATTCTTCGAAAAATTTTTGGATGCAATAAGGAACACGTCTTAGAGTAGTGTTTTTCCTTACGTTCCTTCCTCGAACACATACAATATCGTACATGAAATACAAAGGAAAGGTTATATCGATTTTTTTTTTTTAAAACATTCAAAAATTCCTGACACATATATAAAGCTTATGAATATTTCGAGTAACGGAAAGAGAAACAAATAATTTTTTACTTTCGAAAAGACGAAGAAAACGATCTTAAGAGTTGAGCTCTTTAAGGTGAAAATAGTTTTCGAAATTTCCTTACAAAGATTTGGAACGTTTGTGATGTATGTTTATGATGTGAGCCATCACAACTACAGACACGAATCGAAGCTTATTAACTTACACAAACTTTAATTTTTACCATAAATGTATGGCTTTCTCCTATGAAATTATTATCGCAGTATGCGATACTTTTACATACACATTTGTTTTAATTCCATTCATTCCCTGCTTTTCTCCTTAACTGATGTTAATTATAAAGTTGTAAGTTAAGAAAATAAAAATAATGAGACATCGGCTCTCCTATACGAACACTATAGTATGCATGCGCCCATACATGCTTATGGGTTTGCTTACACGTAGTAAAAGCTATTATGAAAGTTTTTCTTCCCTGAACAAATATATTTACATATGCATATTAATTCACACAGTAATTCCGGTCCGTTCATGCATATGAATTTTTGCTAGCCTGTCATATATAAGCATTCGCAAAATACTATCGTTGAAATTACTTTTGTATACCCTTGAATATGTGCGGCAAACTTCTCGTAGAACAGATCTCTGCACTATTCGCCCAAGGTATTATTCCCTTATAGATCTCAATTCGGAATTAAAATATCTTGATTAAATTCGGTCTATGTCTTCCATTCTACTTTTTATATACTTTTTATGTTCTTATGACTGAGTGGAGAGAAGTGATATGAGTGCGATATATTAACTTCACCACCTCAAATGAATTCCCTGTTACTTCAGGTGTACCTCAAGGTACAAGGCCACTTAGGACCCATTTTATTTAATCTATACATTAATGACCTGACTTCGGTGATTATATGCAGCTAGATCTTAATGTACGCTGATGATGTAAAACTGTTTTCTTCCTTGCCTCCCTTAAATCGCAATCACATCAGCTTCAAACTGACCTGAATAATTTAGTGGCATGATGCTCGTCGTGTCATATGACGCTAAATCTAAATAAATGTAAGAAGCTTTCTTTGTCAAGAGGGAAGTCAATCATTACCCATTATTTCATAGATTCACACAAGTTGGAGGATGTCGAGTCGTTCACAGATTTAGGCGTTCTCTTCGACCATAGGTTACGTTTTAACTTGCATGTCAAGTTAAGCAAAGCTAGGTCCGCTCTTGGTTTCATAAGGAGATGGTCCAAAGAGCTGGATGATCCTTATTTTACTAAAAGGTGTAACGTCCGCGAACAAGTTAAGGTAGGGGATC
>KK502478.1:595594-605637 GCA_000688735.1 Glossina austeni | reverse complement strand
TAATAATAATAATAATAATAATAATAATAATAATAATAATATTTTTATTGCTTTTTTTGTATTCTTTTTTCCCCCATTTGTTAACCGACCTATCTCTCACATAATTCTTCTATCCACACTATCCTTTCTATCTTTACGATTGTCTTGCGCACTGACTTTAATACCTATGCACTTGCTTTCTTCACCCGATACTGTTTATTTTCACGATGCCAGGTAGGACAAGGTTTAAATATGAAGCGTTACTTGGTACGCCCAGAGAATGGCGGCAAGTCTAACTGATACCGCTAGTACCGAAGTGGCATAATGAGAAAATGGTTATCGTTCATTTTCGCCCTTGCGAACAAACCGAACCGTCATTTAAGGCCCCCAAATTTTTGAGGTAACGACAGTCACCACGAAAGTTCTGGAAGTGTCATTTTCAGTAGTCGCGCCGCAAATAAAACTACCTACGGCACTTCTTCTTGAGCGAACTGACGTCATGGCCATACAACACAAAAAACTAGACCTTATTGCCATAAAAAAGCTTTGTTCTCATGAGAACAAATTCGAAAACTAGACAGGTTAGGTCTAAAGCACACTTAAACGTGAATCCATTATTCTGAGCAAAATTTCATCACAAAGTCGGTACAAAGAATGAAAGCATATAGGATGTATCGGATAGACTATATCGATTGAGGCCGATTTTTCAATTTTAATGCAAAAAGAATTGAAATAAAATATGCGATTAAAAGTTGAACAGACGAAAGACCACGTATGTATGAATATTCCTCACCTAGACTGCGCGTAGACCGTCATTCCCATTTTCATATAAATGTTTTCACAACTTTTGCATAAGTTGTGCTAAAAAATGAAATATATTTGGCCGACGAAAAAAACATGAAATATAGTTGACATTGAGTAGCGTAGACATTTCGTTAGTAAAAACTAAAAACGTTCGTTTTTCCGTTAACCTGCGTTATCCTAGAATAACATTCAATTTATAGTGTTTTGCTGTAAATCTGGCTCCATATGTGCTCGTTATTATAAATTTTGCACCGTGTGGGGTGCATTGCTAAATATTTTAGAGGTGCTTGTCTATGCTATGCCTTAACAAAAATCCACCATTAGCAGCATTTACTTTCAATATATAATTCAACCGAATAAATTATTATACTAGAGGTCTCTGTCCAAAGAAACTATGTTGGTAGAGAAAACTGTTGGTTATTCCTACTTTCGAGAAGAGGCTTCACCTTCAACCTTTTCAAATTTTTACGATATTTTGCGGGAATTGGCAAACACAATGAATTTTCATATATATTCTTAGGCCTGAGGAGGGATATTCGTTTTTTCCTTCTTCTTCTACGTCGTTTTCTTTGTGTAATTACTCGTTTCTTAATACACACGGCCGTATAGTTTGGTAATTCCCACAAAGTCTTTTAAATCTGAATCTTGACGAGGAATCATGCCGATTGTAGTTCCTTAAGCTACAACGTTTTGTTTAGTTAACAATCGTTTCTTTGCCATTAAAAACACTGATTCACAATAAATATCAAAGTTCCTTAATAGATTCTGCATTAAATATTTTACGGTAATAAACGAGAAAGAATGTAATTTTGCCGTACTTTTAATGATTATTTTTCATATGTTTAGTGTATACACAACCGGTTACTCACACAATTCACAACAATTACCTAATTGCTTTCCCCAAACTAACACACATGGATTATAATTTTATATTTACACAAATTTCTTGCCGCCGGTTGTAAGAAAATTTCTGTTGGAATTAAGAAAAATATATTAAGAAAAAAAGAAAAAATATGAATCAAGCAGACGTAAGCAAATTGATGTCACAATTGCGAATTTCAATACAAGCAAACAAGCGCCATTTAAAAAATCCGCAAGGACCAGAAGGCAGATTGCTGAAGCTACGCAAAACGGTCACAGCTCTCCTTAAACATGAACGCATAGAATTGTACTATAATCGAGCAGATGAAGCTCGAGGATATGCTGAATTGGTAAATATAGGAATATTTTAAGGCATCTCGTATGTGTCGTCGCACTCAATATTGTTATTGTTACAGTTAATTTCTAATGCCATCCGTTATGGGGATCGTCACATAGCTACCATGGAGTTAGCAGATTTTTGGTTGTTAGAAAAGCAATTAGTTCATAAGTTATTTAAAGTGTTGGTGCCGCGTTTTGAGAATACCAGTGTATCCTATACCCGCATGTATAAAGCACCAAGAGATTATCCGGGAATGTACTACAAAAAATCTGTACTGGAATTGAGAGGCAATCCTTACCCGTCACTAATACCGGATTACTCTCACAACCGTACCTTTTTACATAACATACTGTTGGACGAAGCCCGTAAGGATTACAAACGTGAAAAATTCGCCGAAATAGCCAATAAACTTAAAGCGCAAAGTCCAGGCGATACAAGTAAAGAATCGGAAACTAAAACTCAAATACAAGGGACTACATAAAGTGCATATAAAACAATAAATTTTTTAACTAATGAAAATTGTTAAAAATAATTTGTTTAATTTGTTTTTTGCTTTTATATCATATGGAACATTATTCATTACTGGCAATGCCTTAAATATCAGCTGGTTGTGCTTTAAATATCTGTTAAGGTACTGAAAGTAATAATAATAACTGATGGGAACTCTCCATAGCATTTATGTTAATTCCATTCACTAGGAAATAAAAAAAAATTTTTCTCTTTCAATTGTTTCGCGATATGAACATAGAGGACGATTCGGAAAGTATAGGTGAAAATGTGTTTTACTTCGAGAGTGACCATCTGGCTTTAAGAGGCAATCGTGATTATACAAATATGGTACGCACCATATCAATGCTAGAGGCACAAAAAATTCGGGTACATCAGCAAATCGAAGAACTCGGTCTGACCAAAGCGCGCTACTTGGACGACCCGCAATTATTTTTGGACAAACTAAAACGTGGAGAAGAAATTATAGCGCCAAATTATATGACTATAGTGAAGGTAAGTTCTTAATATTTGTGTGGTAACATTTCCAAGTCCATTTTAATTATTGATCGCTACATAAGGTCCCTGAAATTGGTAATTATAAAAATAATGCATCACAAGAAGTGAAGGCAAAGCCAGAGCCTAATGAGGAATCAGATAATGTAAAGAGTTTGCCATATATAATTAAAGAGACAGTTAAACCAGAAACTCGTTTATGGACAGTAGAGGAGCAGAAACGCTTAGAAGAATTGCTTATAAAATATCCCGAAGAACGCATTGAAATGCACCGTTTTAACAAAATCGCCAAGGAATTGGGTAATCGCACTGCTTTGCAGGTTTGCAGTCGTGTACAAAAATATTTTCAAAAACTTTGCAGCGCTGGTATGCCAGTACCTGGGCGTATACCCAAAAATCGTAGATGCATTCAAACAAAAGTGAAGCATCACTACAGGCCATCAACATTCTTCCCCTCGCATAATGTACCGGTGCATATCCCAGAAGATGAACATGCTTTTGACGATTTAATGAATTGTAATGCAACTAAGCCATCAGAAATAAAATTTAAAACCAGAGCGGGATTATCTGACATCTTCGATAATGATGTTAAAAGCGAATCGATTATAGAGGAACAGCAACAACAAATTCTAAATATGTTGAATGTGATCAAGCAAGAAAAGCAAACGACAAACGAAGGTTATAATCCTGATCCTTTGGCGTCAAAATGTGAATCATGTAGACTGGCTTCAGTTTCCCGCATTCGATGGCACTGTAACACGTGCTATTGCTACTTAAATGTCTGTTCGGATTGCTTAATTTACCAATTAATTGAGCAGAAATTCGAACATTTATCACACGATGTTGTGACTGCGAGTGAACCTTGATTAACAATAAACTTGTGACATACGCTTTTACAATAATTAATTTTGATATTGAAGATAATGAAATTTACAAATTATGTAAGAATTTTAATTGTCAATTCTTGAATTATTGCTATAATTTTCTCCAGCATTCTCGAAAGGTCTTTCTTTTTTAATTTTATAAATTATTATAATTCAAATTAGACAAATTTGATTTGTTAACTCAACAATGACGAAAGATTGCACATTAATTCCCTACTAGCTCTGCAATGTTTGAAGATGTAAGAAACTCCACAATATATGTATATATCCTTGGTCAACTTTGTTGGAATTCTTAATTACAAAAATTTCTATAGAAACTTATGAACTTGGGACATTTTTTTAGACATATTCCGCAGGCTATGTACGGAAATAAGCGCAAAGTCTTCCCAATAGTTAAAACACTAAACCTAAAAAAAAAGTTCGGGTCATTATTCATTTTAAAAATCCTTCTATTTACTAGGGAAACCAATAAGAAATTTTGGGTTCGAACTTACCTTCAATCAGAGCAAGTTCAGTTTAATAATTTTCTTAAAACTCTTCGTTCGTTCATTGTTCGCTGATGCTTGTCAATGCAACGCCATACTTTTGCGGTGATTCACAACGAATTTTTTGGTTTTCTTTACTCTTAGGGTTGCTACAGAGTGCAATAAGAGCTGTAGAAGAATAGATGCAAATTCCTCAATGGCTGACTTTTCGAAAGCAAATTAGCGCGTTATGTCAGTGCAGCATGATGGATGGACTGGACGATTGTGACTTCATAAAAATATCTGAACGGGATCAGGCAAATAATCTAAACTTTAACGCAACCAAAATACAATCCTTTTGGTGCTATCAGTGTAGAAGAATCTGCAACTTGATGTTTTAGATAAAAGAATAAAAACCGACGTTGTTTGGCCAGGACATGTATTCGAAGTAGCGAAAAAGACAATCCAGAGCCTTGATTCTTTAAAGCGATGCAAAAAGTACTTGATTGCAGCCGATATCAGTGCAATTTCTACCGTCTGTATTCGGCCAACATTAGAGTACAAATGGCATGTGTGAGTGGGAGCCTTAAAATCTTATTTAGAGACCTTAATCCCATGCAGCGGAAGGGTTAAATTCTCAAAGGTGAGACAAAGGTGTCTAAAATTTTTCAATCCTCATTTCTGTTCTCCTTCCTGATCAGCAATGCGACCCCACGTGCAAGAGAGATCTGCTGGTTGGCTACCCATATTGGAAAGAAGGCGTGTGCATAACATTCCAATTACTTTATAACAAAATGAAGGCATTCATTTTTTTACCTTGCAACTGTTAAATTTGTTTAAGAAAAGCAAGCAAGTCAGCGCCGCGTTTTCGGATCAAGGTACTCGTCCCCGTAAGCACTTACCCTTGCCGATTAGAATTAGAAATGACTATTTGTCAGCACTCAGCCGATGCCCAACATTTTGAAGATTACAAGATCGTGAAATCGAGCAAATGCTTTAAATTGAAAAATAAAAACATTTGTCGACGCTCGGATAAATTGATTACAAATCGGAAAATGTATAATTTTTGATATTGAGGATTACAGGTTGGCTTCAACACCTACTTTATGACCGTAGCAATTTAAAAAATTGAAGGAACATTTTCATACTACGTCTTTTCACTTTTGAAGACTTTTCGCAGTTAAACTATAAAAAAAAAAAAAATTCTCGAGCCTTTCTTAATACAGCAGCTATGACAAGCGGTTTGGCTTTTCGGGTAACTTTTCATAATAAAGAACGTCAGCAATGCAATGTAAATACGAAAAAAAAATTATATTTAATCTTACGATTTTTTTCTCACATCACATATCGTATACAGTATCCGTCATACTACTATTCGTCGGTGATGTCCTTTCGTGTAAGTCACGTTGTTGGTATTGAAAGCTTTGTGTCGATACCATAGGGACAACATGGTATGGAATGTTATTTTGGGTAATCGGCATTTCCGCAGAATTACCATTTATTGATCGCGTGGAAGTTGTTGATGAGGCATCGTTATGTTGAAAGGAACCGTAAGCATTGCCTTTAGCTTGCGAATTATTAAACCAATGATTAAAATATTGCTGCTGTTGCATATCAGTTTGAGTAAATTGATGTACAATAAAAGCATTATTGGTTTGCTATTGACTGCTTGGAGGCGTAACTCGAAAAGCAACTATTACCTGGAACGAATTAGCTATACCCGTAAAGGTTGCAGATTTATTGTCAGAGAGCGTTTGAAAATGTTGAGCTACATTAACGGTATTAGTCGCATTCTTTCTCGGATTACTCTCAATGCGCCAATTTCTGTTCACTCTCGACGAAATATAAGCACACGCACACTAGCCGAACGCATATATACATATATGCGATGGAGATGGCATAAGTAAATTATGTCCTTTTTTTTTTTTTTTTTTTTGGATTGTTGAGTAAAGTTGGACTAAGTCTTAATAAATTTGTGGCTTATATGTCAGAAGTGCAATACTTTATGTCCTTTAGAATAAAAAATTTTCTTTTATTGGTTCTTACTAATTTACTTAAAACAAAACTTTTAATTGCTTTTTTTTTTTTTATTTTTTTTTCTTAAAAAGGTAACAAATTATTCTCATTATGTCAATACTTGCTGACCACAACAATAAACAAATAGTGGAAGCAGAAAAGAAAAAACTTATTTAGGAAACAAATGTTGATCTTAAACGTTAGCAAACCAATTAACCAAAATATTAAGATTTTTCTTTATCCTAAACTGTAATCTTGAAATTATTCTTTTCGGCTTTTATCTCCCTCCATTTTATTCTCCTTGACTGTAGACTTTGTTGTCTGAGATATTAAAGTTGCGCCTTCATACCCTGTTCTCTGTTTTACGCGCAGCCATAAATGTTTGTAAGGATTTTCTAACTTCCTGGGTGTCCTTGTTATACGAAAAGTCTGTCTGGCAAACGGCGACATAAGTAAAAGATTTTGAATAAAAACCATAATAAGCTAGAAGAAACCCAATATACCGTAAGTGGTGAGAGAACGGCGCATGCTACTGGAACCATGAGCACACTGAGACCACGGAAAATATTTGTTAAATACTTTTGAAAACGCGTAGCAAGTCATGTATGTATCATAGTTTGAACTTAGAAAAGTATATACGCGAATGGATATTTTAGTAAATAAAAAAGATGCGTCCATTTTACGAGCGAATTCTTTATATTAAACGCAGTATTTTTATGTGTGCATTACAGTTGTCGTAAATTCAATATTCAGGTGTTTTGTTTCGATATTTTTACCTTTTATGTATTTCTGGACGAAAAATATCTTTTGTCGAACGTAAACATCGTAACATTTCGATTTTCGGTATTCATCCAAAACAACATATAGTCATTTCAGTAACTACAACCTATCCAGGTAACTGCTGACCTATCCAGAATCGTTTACAGCTCCCCTGTTGAGTTGCCCGGAATGTCTGTTAATATTGGTATTAAAAGAAGCTTTCCTCTGTTTTTGTTTGCATGCACTGCTACCTATTTCTGTATATTTGCAATTGATTTTCTTCGAGATTCTCTGGCGTCTTCCATAGCGCTCGCGTTATTATCATCGATCAATAATGTTGTGGTCGTTTGTGAAATGATCTGCTGATGTGGATCCGCCCTCTCAGTTAAATTCCACGTAGTGGGCACAGTAAAGGCAACAATGCCCGGGCGCTTCGCAGGGCTCCTAATCATAAGGATTTTCATTTTAGTCATAAGAAAAATACATCCAATCATAACGAATTTCAGTCTAATCATCTAATCTTGATGGACGCTTTACTATATATTTTAGAGGACGGAGATCATTACATAAAATTTAAATTTGGTAGAGAAATAAAGAATATATTAAAAAATGTTTGTTGCTTTTGATTTAAATCCGGCTCCAAATTGAATCTATATATAATTAAAGGACAAAGTATTCATAAAATACCTTTAAATGTCTGAATAAGTGCGACAATAGAATAAAACAAAATCGTATATAAAGAGTTATTTTCTCATTAAACCTTATGAGCAGAAACCTGCTACGCATTTCAGTGTCAGTGAACGAGTAGTACTTATAAAGGAAACTTGCATGGATTAGACAAAATTATAATGCCAACAATAAATTTATTCTGCTGCTTGACACGCGTATGTCATCATGTAGGCTCGCAGATCTATAGGCTAATAGAAAATTGCCGAATCGAAGCATCATTAATTAAATGGTTCAATTAATCGGTTTAATTAATCGGTTTGATTTTAGTGAATTTGGCGGTATAGCCCCAGCGGACGAGATAATAGCAATATATCCAAAGGCGATAACTGAAGAGCACTCGTTCAAGTGGTTAAATGCTAATTTAATCAATCCTAGTGAGCAATTTTATATTATTTTATAAAACAAACTATCCGTGACGGCTGGAGAAACTGGAAAAGTTAAGTGCTTGCTTAATGACGAAAGCCTTATAAGACCTTTCGCGTTTTAATTGTAAAACAAAAAGTTTCAAATTTATTAAGTGAACAAAAGTACCTTACGTTTCTTTAATATCACTCGGCAAAAGTAAAGGTTCTGAAGAAATTGTTCTGAATGATTCAAATTGCGCAAGAAAGACGTACGAGATATGGATAGATGGCTATGGATGAAGCGCCTCATTTTGAACTTTTCTAATTTTATAATACTTGTTGAAGCATTATGTACTCGAGGTATGCAAGAAGCAATGACGGACTTCAAGTTATTGTAAAAATATACTGCAGAGCTGTTAGGTAAGATTACGTTCAAGAGCGGGAATGAAAAGGGCTGCTATTCACACCAAACTGTTTTAAATTGTTGTCATTACCCATCGACTGCTTATTAGCTAGTGTTTTATGCGAATAAATCAACAAACAAGCTTGACTTTGTTAACGAATTTTACACTTTTACTTTCCTGGAGATATGCAGAGATGCACAAATTTGTACCTTATGTGGTTTCTGTTTCGTTTCATTTTGATATAAAAAAAGTACTTTTCTTATTTAATCGTATTTCTTAATTCTCTTAAGAAATTTAAATCGTTTTATTTAAGAGAGTCAACAAAAAAAGGATTGAAGAGGAATTTACTTCTTTGCATAAAAGATTGCCTTAAAATATCTCAAAATTATCTCTTCTCGTTATATGCATTCTTGTTGCTGTGAGAAAAAGTAATAAGAGAATGCTAACCCTCTACACTAAATCGTCTATGTAGCGTTACGAAATGCTCTTCTCTATAAAGTTCGTATCACTAGACAGTGGTTTTATTTATAAGCAGTTTTTAAGGGTGGAATTATTCACTATTTTCTTTTTCTTATAACATTCTTGACTCGACTTTCTTTTCGACTGATTCCATCCTCCAAGTTATCATTACTGTTAATCTTAATTGATTTGTTTTCCGCAAATCCTTTTCGTCGGGCCGGCAGCTGCATACCGCGCCACGTGCATTGGGTTTTCTTTCCATCTCTCGGAAATTTATTTTCTGGGAAAATCAATTAGTTGGTGTAAAATTAGAATTAGGATTTCCGTAACAGTAGCATAGGATTTAAAGAATTCTGCATTTCGGTACCGGCACAATATTAAGTTTTCGATAAATGTGGCCACACTTTATATTAGGTTGGCATTGTAGACCGATTTGTTTTCGTTTCGAAGATATTATTAAAGGAGGCTATATTCTTTGTCGATTTGAGATTCAAAATCGATTTGGCTATGATTGTCCGAATGCCCATTCGTTTCAAGACTATTCTAAAAATTCAATATGCATACTAATTCTTGTCGATTTGACATTCAAAATCGATTTGGCTATGATTGTCCGAATGTCCATTCGTTTGAAGAGCTATGACCATTCTAAAAATTCAAGTTGGATACTAATTCTTGTCGATTTGAGATTCAAAATCGATTTGGCTATGATTGTCCGAATGTCCATTCGTTTGAAGAGCTATGACCATTCTAAAAATTCAAGTTGGATACTAATTCTTGTCGATTTGAGATTCAAAATCGATTTGGCTATGATTGTCCGAATGTCCATTCATGTCAAGAGCTATGACTACTCTAAAAATTCAAGTTGCATACTAATTCTTGTCGATTTGAGATTCAAAATCGATTTGGCTATGATTGTCCGAATGTCCATTCGTTTGAAGAGCTATGACTACTCTAAAAATTCAAGTTGCATACTAATTCTTGTCGATTTGAGATTCAAA
>KK502478.1:571921-591129 GCA_000688735.1 Glossina austeni | reverse complement strand
CAGAGGGAAGAGCATGCCATACACATGCCCTGGAACTGCTCCCAGCGGGGCGTGAGTGACGCTTTCTCACTCCGTGTGCCATCGGGCACCGTAGGGATAAGCCTCCACGGCAGGAACCTACGTAAACCCCCTGTCACATCTGTACTTAATTAGGCCAATTTTTCCAATTTGAAACATCTGGGTCTGTAAACCTCTTCGTTATATTGTACTAGATAAGCCTCGCCTCCGTCATAGGGAAGAGCATGCCATACACATGCCCTGGAACTGCTCCCAGCGGGGCGTGAGTGACGCTTTCTCACTCCGTGTGCCATCGGGCACCGTAGGGTTAAGCCTCCACGGCAAGAACCTACGTAAACCCCCTGTCACGTCTGTGCTTAATGAGGCCAATTTTTCCAATCTGAAACATCTGGGCCTGTAAACCTCTTGCGTTATATTGTACTAGATAAGCCTCGCCTCCGTCAGAGGGAAGAGCATGCCATACACATGCCCTGGAACTGCTCCCAGCGGGGCGTGAGTGACGCTTTCTCACTCCGTGTGCCATCGGGCACCGTAGGGTTAAGCCTCCACGGCAGGAACCTACGTAAACCCCCTGTCACATCTGTTGTCCTAATTTCTGTTCGCGGATTGGAGCCACAGTAACTGCTTTAATTTGGTCGGTTGCGAAATGCGTGCGATTTCTTTGGCTGGTGATTAGCTGTTCATAGTTCATCTGTCCTTTCTGAACCCATCACATCACATGGAAAGCATAGTTTTTTGCGAGGGTAATAGAAAAAAAAAAAAAAAAAAAAGAGCTGAATCTAAGACAATAGTCGAATGGAAATGATGAAAGAGAAAATACGAACGACGAGAAACGGAAACGTAAAGCACACGAAGCGAATCAGCCAGAGACAATTCAGAAAGCAGAATAACAAGAATAACAAGAGCAACAATACAAAAACAACTAGATATTAAGAGGCTTGGAAAGGAAGTCGAGATAATAGCAGACAAGTAAAATTAGCGACATGCATGTCGGGACGCATGACTTGGACGCTCCTCATGTAAAGCAAATTTAAAGAAATCATTGAATTCTTCTTTCACAAATTAGGTTCGTGCGGTTGTTCGGGGGGCTTGGTTTTTAGGAAAACTAACACTCGCATGCGATAATGAAAAAGACTTGAAATTGTTAATTTCTTTAGGATCGTTTCCGATCAAATCTGTCCAAATTATCGTATTTTAAGAATAGAAATCTTGCCGGGCAGACTGTCGACGCGGACCATAAATGTGGAGTAATTTTTGAGAATTTTTAAAAGTTACAAATGCAGTGACGACTAATGACGTCAGCAGCCGGTGTAGAAATAAAATATCTCCATCATTACTTTCCTCTTCATTGTCTGTTGCCTCTAACAAAACTCTATTATCTACACTAAGGACAACGATAACAAGAGCTTTAACAAAAAGTATTCCCTGACAATAGCCGAACAACAAAAGTCTTTTGCTTCCTTAGGAAGGAGGCAAATCGCAAACAAAGGCAGTCCCGATACAATTATTAGTGATATAGCTTGAAATAAAATTGTCACTGCTTCGGCCGCTGCCTCTCGGGAATCGCGAACGATTTCGACTGAACAACAACATGATGAGGAAAATGCATTAACTATTAAGACAATCGCCATCATTTTATGTACTCATGTACATTGCAGCCATTGCAGCGAATACCAGAATCCAGTCAGCCTCCATTACATCCATTTCCGTTTCGTCAGAAACCAGCCGCAACTTTTGAATTGCTTTAATATAATCAGAATGATGATGATGATGATGATGATGATGATGATGATGATGATGTTTTCCACATTATTATGCATGCGGTGAAAACGCCAATTGCGCCATAGCTAACTAACTAACAGCAGCGGCAAGAATAACAACAATAGATTTTGTTCACAAACAAGTCTGGCACGGAAACTCAACGTCAACCAGAACCACAAAAGCATTCAAAGCATTCTCTCGCCACAGCAATGTTAGCACATCAACAGGTACCACGCTTTTCCTTAAAATTATCTGACTATACAGACGAGTTTTTGGATGTAAGTGCAATCACATATACATATACATATACATTTACTTTTTTAATGTCATATTTATGACATTGAACGGAAAGAAATAATTTTAAAAGAAACTTTTCTTACTCGAAAGTTATTTTATATTATTTATCTAAGTTTTACTTCAAGCATTTTTTTTTCAACCCAAAAAAAAGAAGCAAAAAAAATTCATTAGAAAATCAAACGCATTCTTACACAACTCAGTAGGTTAACCTGCTGAGCGGGTGCCGAGCGTTTTATGATTACATACAAAAGTATTTTCAAACTTTTAATCCATCAATAGCTACTAAACGGTTTTCATTCATGTGCTTTCGGGCTTTGCTTTCACTATTCACAAATCTTCGAGTAATAGGCTTTTTTTACCAGTCATTTTAAAGTCAAAAATCTAAAATTAATATTGACTCACATGTTTACATGTATTGTCTCGTCCTCATACATAACCCATCGATCAATAAGTTAATAGCGTAGCATGTAGATGTCGCCCCTAATGATGAATTTATACGATTATTAGAACGAAATGTGAAGAGCTCATGACACTCCGACTTTTAGTTCACATTCACTTTACTGGCTCTACTACGCTTTACCGCTAATGCCGCTACTCTTGCAATTTTCAAAATAATCGGAAAAACGGAATTTTCTTTGTTGATCAGACGGTTGTTTTTCATGAGCAACAACACCTTCACAATCAGCATTGGCCTGGGAGGTGTTATCGTGACTCTGTGTGACGCTTGTCGAAAAAATAAATTTGTGAAAACTCTGGTCGCCCGAATTGGCGATTGTTCCGGAAAGCATATTAAAAAAGTGCATAAAATCGTTTTGGAAGAACGAAAAGCGAAGTTGCATGAGACAGCTGACAGCTTGACAATAACAGAAGCGAGGGTGTTTACTATTTTGTATAAACATTTGTCCATGAGAAAGCTCTGTTCTTCATGCGATATCAATCGAATCGGTATCGAATCTCAAAAAAAAAAAAAAAAAAAAAAAACAAAAAATGTTTGCCAGAAAAAGAAAGGCTTCAATGATGAGAGATGATCGTCGAAAGTGAAGCGTATTTCAAATGGTTGAATAAATCGTTTTATAAGAAAAGCAGAGAAATATTAAAAAAGCATTGGACTGGACGGCATCACTCTTGAAGATGACAGTGTTCCTAAATAAACTCAAATTTTGCCGAAAAGTTGTTATTTTCTTAGCGATATTACGAACATAGCGACTCGTGTCTTACATTTAGAAACGATTTTATATCAGAAATTGCTTTTCACATCTTCCATCGAGTTGTTGTGTGGCGTTTGTTAAATGTATTACAGAATTTAATTATGGCATACTAAATGAAGGAAGTGCTTTGTCACTTAAGTGCTGCGCTTAATTTGATTTGTGAACTTTTAGGGGGAAGAGATACCGAGGTGTTGCTAGCTTACCAACTCAGTGTTGCTCTTCTCAAGATGATCAATTAATCAACTTTCTCAAGTTGTACAGAAGCTTACTAAATATTTCCACTTGTTTTCCCTCTTTACGCTTTCATATTCAACACCACTTGCGGTACAAGGGTGTATTAAGTTCACGCGGATGCATGCAAATTGAGGCAGGAGTTGGGATAGGCCCACTTTCTAAGCCTGTCTGCCCGTCATATTGGTTTTATTTTCTTTTGTTTCGTTTGTTTTGTTGTTGTAATTTTTGACATATTTTAATGAAATGAAATTTGGTAGACTGATGTGTTTTGGACCGAAGACGCAAACTCTTGAAAACGGTTCAGTTCCGACCTTTTTCGACCAGAAGGATCAACAAATTACAATTAATCGACAACAACAATTCAAGGATGATTCATTCAAGAGATTCTTCTTATTTTCAAGTAATACCTAAAACATTCTGTTTTCTTCTTCATTTACTTCGCTATTTTTGTTTTTGCAATTGTCACTTTGAATAGTGTTCTGCCCCTACATTTGAGATTTATTGATTATTTTCAGTTACTTGAATATGTGAACCATATTTTCGGGCAAAATGAAATTAAAAATTTAAATTGCACTGTCATCCGAACAGGATATTTTTCTTATCCTTATATGTGAAATTTTGCTTAAGCAATTTTTTCGTATCGTTTCAGGTCATTGAAACTCTGAAAAGTGGCCGAGCCATATTTTGAAAATCTGATTTAAGAAAGAAAGTGGCGTCGATTGAAATTTTCTATCATAAAATCAATAAAACATATTGTGAGGACCCAAAGTCGTCCCTCGTTTTGGGCTCACGGATTCTCCGTCTCTGATGGGGGGAAGGGAGTGCTAGTTAAGGTAGCAGTATGGATATTGTGAGGACCCAAAGTCGTCCCTCGTTTTGGGCTCACGGCTTCTTCGTCTCTGGTGAGGGGAAGGGAGTGCTAGTTAAGGTAGCAGTATGGATATTGTGAGGACCCAAAGTCGTCCCTCGTTTTGGGCTCACGGATTCTCCGTCTCTGGTGAGGAGAAGCAAGTGCTAGTTAACGTAGCCAGCTTAAGAATAGATTAAGATAGAAGAGGATTAGAATAGGGATAGTTTAAGTATAGGGTAAGAATGGAATAGAGACCATTAGTTTTAAGTTAGTCGAAGTTAGGCCCTCGAGCCAGTTAGCCGAAGTTAGGCTCTCGAGCCAGTCAGTTTAAGTTAGGCTTTCGAGCCAGTCAGTTGAAGTTAGGCTCTCGAGCCAGGCAGTCGAGTCAGTCTGTGAGCATCGGAGAGTGAATATCGCGCCTAAATAAAAGTGATTGAGAGGAAATGAATATTAAGATACGAAAATAAAATTTATAAACTCTGATGAAATTTGCGAAATGTAATCAATTAATAAAAGAAGGATCAAGTCACTGCAAATAGAAATTTTCTTGTGTTTTCCTCCCCTGGGCCGCTGAGCTGCCCCAGCCAAAGGAAAGGGACGAAACGTCCTCTAGCAATAGAATAGAATAGATTAAGCCTAGGCTAAGCATAGGTTAAGAGTGGAGAATAAGAATAAGTTTCGCGAGTCGTCTCGCGAGTTGCCTCGCGCAGAAGTTAGTTGGGCTCTCGAGCTGAGACGTCGTGTGAGCCTCGCTTGAGATGTCGGCGAGTCTCGCTCGAGACAGCAGAGAGTCTACGTGACAGTCGCGAAAAAAATAGTAATAAAGAGTCCTGCAAATATAAATGTCTTGCGTGTTTTCTTTCCTCCCCTGGGCCGCTGAGCTGCCCCAGCCAAAGGAAAGGGACGAAACGTCCTCTAGCAATAGCATAGAATAGATTAAGCCTAGGCTAAGCATAGGTTAAGAGTAGAGAATAAGAATAAGTTTGGGGAGTCGTCTCGGGAGTTGCTTCGCGCAGAAGTTAGTTGGGCTCTCGAGCTGAGACGTCGTGTGAGCCTCGCTCGAGACATCAGAGAGTCTACGTGACAGTCGCTAAAAAAATAGTAATAAAGAGTCCTGTAAGTATAAATGTCTTGCGTGTTTTCTTTCCTCCCCTGGGCCGCTGAGCTGCCCCAGCCTATGGAAAACGGACGAAACGTCGTCACAGTACCTATCTTCTCTCTCTTTTTTTTTCTTTTTTTTTTTTTTTTCAAGGAATAAAATTTCGTATGGTCGGCATGAAAATAATCGAATTAAACTGAAAACAATTTAAATGAAAACTAGTTGATAATTAAATTAAAGAAGCGCTCAAATCAAGATAACAAAATAATGATAACAACAAAAATGCCATAACGGTATAAAACAAAGCAAGAAAAAAATTAATAATAACTGCAATGAGCAGAAACAAAAGCGAACCACAACACCAATTACAATGAGAAGAATAGCAACAATGGTCAGGATGTTGTTGATGTTACGGCATTAGCGACGTTACTATGCCAGACATTCCAAGGTTAATAATAAACCTTAATGCGCTTACTTGCGCAAACTAATGAAGCGTGCAACATATGTTAGAAGCCAGCATTTGGCAATTTGAACGTTTAAGACTTACTAACATAGAGCGCGACATATCTAAGCACAAGATACAAAAATATAAAATTGAAATTTCATCTTGAAAACGAGAACATCTCGAGGAACATAATATAGAGAAATTGATTATATCTGTAAACTAAAATTGAAACTCGAAACGATAGTTTACCAAACTTTTCCATTTCAAAGAAAAGAAAAGGGATAAAGAAAAACAAACACCACAATTAACTTTGAGTTACGATGCACGTTGCCAGCTACTATACGTATAACACGTGTTTCATTGGACTCAACCAACAAAAAAAAAAAAAAAAAGCAAAAAATCGTGAGGAATGAGCGAGCACAACAAAACAAAAAAGAAAACCAAACTCTTACTATGACTGCGACTGAAATCAGTCTTAGCAGCAATAATTATGGCAACAGAAAATTGGACTTCAAAGAAAAATCGCTGCATCAATAAAAGCATACAGAAATACATAATGAAGCATGCGATGATCTGAATCGAAATCATTACCATATGCATTGCATGGATAAATTAAATAAGTTTTTCAAAAGAAAAAAAAAAAAAAAAAAAAACTTTCATGCTGTACCTGGTATGAAATGTTTCAGGCCCAAAATGAAGACGAAAACATTTCGTATACAAAGTGTGCGTTTAATTTAAAAAAATATTGTAAAATGACAGGAAGCTAAAGTTGTAATCAACAAAGTTGCCCAACTGTACGCGAATATGTATATAAATGTATTTTTCAAGTGAGATAGTGGATGCTGTTCGGGCGACGTTAACAGAGACTCAGATTCAGTTAACTACAACGTCGACATTAGCGTGCGCTGCGATGCTTTAGTTATTATAGAGAAAAATCGTCTCACTGCTGCTGCCAGTAGTAAAGACTTACTCTACTACTACTTTACCTCACTCGGAGGACGTACGAGTAATTCGGAGCTGGCATTGTTATCGTAAAATTTTTCTTTTCCTTCTTTTACTCGAAAAAGAGAGAAAGAGAATCACTTTTCAGCTCGCCTTTTTCTCTCTCTCAGACAGCAAAGCGAATTTTACTCTCAAAAAGTCAAAAACGGGTTCCATAAGAAAACACGGCAAAGTAAAAAAAGAACAAATTTTAAATAACAAAACAAAAAACATATATATCTTGAATATTTTAAGTGAGAAATTTACTAAAAAAAACTATAAAAATAAAGTAATAAAAAGAAATTCAATTATTTATGTAAAATAAATAATTTTGTATTTTCTTAATATTTATTATTATGTAGTGTAAGTTCAATTTTTTAAGTTAAAAGTTATACTTAATAACAATGATGAAAACATTTACTTTACTTTATATAGCAGGAGATTTTCGTCGCGTTGTAACAAAGCCATAAAAGCCATCTTTTCAATATTTGAAAGTTCGGATACGTTCCATACCTTTGGAAATGATAGGAAGAGAGGATGATTTAATGGATTACATTGATTGGGGTTAGTATCGCTCGTAATTTTTCACAAGTTAAAAAGATTTCCAATTTTAAATGCCATATGTATGAAGATATTATGAAAAAGAATCTATTTATAAAAATACTGCCATCCAAAGCTATCCGCCATTAAAGCTATAAAAGTAAGTAAAATAGCTATGGGTTCTCCATGAGCCATGATAGCCATGATAGTTAGTTGCACAATATAATTTCCGACATTTGTCCATCTGATAATGCTTTGGCATCTTCTAAATCCAAAAGGTCCAAAAAGACTCTTGCAAGGCTCAAATAATAATAATAAATAACTCACTCACGTTTTGAAACAAAAAACCCTTATTTTCTCAAAATTATTACAAATACGTCATTATTTTATTGCTTTTAATTTAACGAATTAAATTAATTTAACGAATAATACTATGTAATAAAATGAATGATATATGCATTAAAAATTAATGTAATGCCAATCAAAATATCGGGAAGGAAGTCGGGAATTCTTCAGAGTACAGAGTACTCGGAGTGGTGAGTACAACATTTAACATTTAATTATAAACATTTATTGCATTCAAAGCCAGATAGAACCATATGATGACCACATGATAGACTATGATGATGTTGATTCAAGATTACGCTTATAATATACTTTACGGGGCTTCCTTACCGGGAAGCTTCCTTTTGAGTGTTGCCAATCGTTTGACAGAAATGAACATATCCTCTCCCCACTCATCTCTGCCTAATCAACTTGATATGTTTTCCGTGTTTTCTCGTTGCTGTTGTTATTGTTGTTATTGCACCGTACTAGTCGCAGTCGATTCAATCAGTTTCAGCCAGTTGAGTCAGTCATTTTTTTCTCTTTGAACGAGGAAGTGCACAAATTTGTTATCGCGAGATCATGTGCGCAAGAAAGTACATGAAAATATATACAATATTGAGACGAAACCTATTAGCAAATAATAAATACTTTTACGTATGATTAATTAATTAAAATATATTTAATTCCCTAAACTCCTCTTATGTTCATGTCACTAAATCTTTCCCTCTTCAGATTACTGCGAATGAATGAATGAATGAATGAACGAAATGAAGCAAAATATCCGAGACGGTGGTGAGGCAAAAACGCGTCTTTTTTTGACATTAATATATATGTGTAAGCAATTGTTATCGTAACATTTGTTATTAATAACAAATAAATGGCAACGAGTGCGTATGCACACTCATACGCATGTAATATACTTAAGTGGATAAAAAAACCGATCTGATGTTTAAATAAAAAAGAATGAAAAGAATGGAAACGAAAAGAAAAACTTCAATTATTCTGAAATGTTTTTCTGCGCTGAATAGTTCCAGTTTAACTTGAAAACACACAAAATGCTGAAATCATAATCAAAAAAAAAAAAAAAAGAAAAAGTTTTTCTTACTTCCCTTCTAGGCATGAAAAAAAAAATTTGTTGATGATTTTAAAATCCTCTACATGGACGCGAGTTTTTTTTTTCGATAGCATGACGAGTTAAGGTGAGTGAATGCGTGAATTTTAAAAAAAATGTTTCGTAAAAAATAATTATTCAGTGGAATTACTTGAGGCGGCTACAAATTAATTTATATGTTTAAATATTTATTCGAATAAATATTTCATTAGTTTTTATTACTTAATATATTTTCTTAATAATATTTTTTGTTCGATTAATTGCGATTCGTGTCCCACATGGCGTATTGTATGTTTGATAAAACCACCCATAGAACCCATGCATTGCATTACATGCAACTATCCTTCGGTTACCATTTAGTCCTTAATGTACATGGTTTTGCTTTTTACCCATCTATTCATTCATTTCATCACTCTTTTCTAAAAATCCCGTTAAAAGTTGTGCGCTGCAAACAACTTGGTTTTCTAGATATCATTTACATGTATTGTCGTTATTACTTTTAATTTTCATCTGCTGTTGTGTGTGTATGTGTATACAAGTGTATGGATTTCTCTGTGCTTATCGTAAGTGTACTTTCATTATATTACCTCTTGTTTATATGTGTGTGCTTTACAGGGTGCAAGTTGACACAAATTTCATTTACGAAAAATTTGCCGGAGACGTAATTGCGGATGATCCGTTTGTCTTAGAAAGTGGAAAACTTTTTTCTTTGAAAAAACATCATAATACTGCGAATGCAATGAAAATTAAGAATAATAAATAGACGGACAGACGAATAAACATAAACGAACATGCTTAGGTGCATTCCGAATTTGAAATTGGCCAAGAATATATATATATATACTGCATGGGGCTATGAAGGTATTGAAGAAAGTATTAAATTTTGGCGATTTATTTATTTATTTATTTACTTACACATGAAACTCAACTAAAATAAATGAACAGCCGAATTCAGTTCACACCCATAACCGGTGCAAGATCCCTTAAGTCCCGCAAGTGAACCCTTAAACCATTGCAAACATGCAAAAGCTTCGCAACCGATAATGGTAAACAACACCAGTTAATTTTCGAATCCTAATGAGATGTTAAGACTGCAAGTTAGCTTAAATGCGATGTCGGCAAATGGCGCGTATTAGGCGTAGGCATAATGGTTTTGATAGACTTTAAAGAATCCGATATCCATCGTTGAGGTTACTGCAAACAACTCTAAACGGGTTAAACACTTCATAATTATATTTACATTAACTCAGCTTAATGAAAATAAAGTGCCTCGAGAAGTGGTTACGGACATTAAAGCTTATCGCAAAGCTTATCTCAAAAAGTAAAAACGAATCGACAGCAGTAGTAACTCACTTAATTAAGAAGAAAATATCAAGAATAAATCTACGTTTTTGAGGTGACGGTGAAAGTAACGGCAGAAGTAACTTATTTTCATAAGGAGGAAGAGAGACAAGCGGGTCCCAAGCCAAATTTCTAAGGGGGAAACAGCAAGAATTGCTTTTGAATTCATTCAATCGAATCTACATAACAACTACAGGAAGGAGACCACACAACCGAGGCATACACTACACTATATGAAACATTATAGTATTGGGTAGACGTAGATTAATTTTTCCCATTTTTGTACAGGCACTGCAGCATAGCCCATAGAATGGAGGTGTAAATTTTTGAGGGTGTGAAGATAAATTCGTATTTAATTGGCAAAGACACCGAACATATCGGTTAACGAAATTCTGTTATTGCCTTAACAGAGCTCTGTTAAATAATTAAAATTAAGATATAGTTGGATTTGAAAGCCTACTCCGTCCATAATGAACAACGTTGAATACTTTTTTGGACGTCGCTACGTGCAGCACTGCAGTTATGTGCAGCGGAGTCGCTATGTCCAGGCAGTTGGTAAGTGTAGCGCAGTAGCTAGAACTAGGATTCTTAGAAAATCGGTTAGCTTATGCGCCAATTCATTTCAAAATTGAAAAATCAAATGATCATTAAGTGGGTAAAGAAATGATTGCTACCCTCTTTTAGCCTATCGCAGTCTAAGAAATATCAATTCGAAAACTTCCAAGGGTGACTGCATTTGCGGTGACGCGTTCACGAACATTTTTTATTGTAATGAATTATGTCAACTAAATCGGTATGAAATTTTTTGATTCCCTCCAAGACTCCTTTAAATGTTCCAAATCGACCTCCGGACCACATTTCGATGTGCAACAAAAATGCTCAAAATTTGAGAAGACTACAGCCGTCGCGGACGCAGTCATAGTAGAAGTAGAAAAAGAAATAGAAGAATAGACGTCTACCCCTAGATTCACGTGATATAAGTGAATATAGGTGACATTTTCTAGTTGCGCCTGAGACTAGAGTCTCAAATTTGGCTGTCCTTCCATGTCCATTTTTCGCTAACATATCAAATTCCAAAACATCGTCAAAAATAGTTCCCATAAGCAGAATTTGAATTTGTTTAATTTATTTGAAAGATATTTTCATATAGATCCATGAGTCATAGAGTCCACAAAAATATTTTACGTTTTTCAATACGAACAGAAAAGGCTTTCAAAGCCAACTATCTTCTAAATGGAATTATTTAACAGAGCTCGGTTAAGTCGTTAACCGGGGCTTTTCAACATACCTGGTAGGTGTCTTTGCTAGTTCAATTCGAATTTATCTTCACACTCTTTAAATTTTTATAGATTTATCTGCCGTAGTTTAAGAGCAATGAACAAAAAGCGGAGGTGTTTTTAGCTTTCACGGTATTGTGGACCGATTTGTGGCCAGTTTCCAACACCGACATGCATTCAAAAGCTTTCAATGTTTTTGCCAAACTTGAAGTCGATAGCTTCATTTTTTTGACCAGAAGAATGTTTAAAACAGACATAACAGAGAGATGGACAGATGGACTTGCTTAAATCAATTGAGATTCTGATGCTTGTCAAAAATATATATACTTTGTCTCAAAATGAATATAGCATCCCATCCTTCGGTGATGGGTATAAAAATATATGCAAAACGTATGTCTGTCTAGTAAGGGTTTCCATATATTATTGAATTTGTATACGGTTTCCAAATTAAAATTCGATAAAATAATTGCGAAATAAATTGGAAATAAGTTAACATTACAATTTTGTACGTATTGATAAACCAGTTGGAATTATTTTCGCACCGAACTTGGGCAAGTGGATATTTGAGTGGCAGTTTTTCAGAAATATATCTACGGGATCGAAAGTTGTATATGAAAATTTTAACAATTGTCGGTGTTTTTTCGAGGCCATTTTAGTTTCTTCTGCACTATGGGCGTGTCTGTGAACAGATCGCATCCATTTTGTAACTTCATATTCTCAACCGATCAGGAAATGTTTGTGTCGAGTTTCAGGTTCTTATCTTCACTTCTAAGGCTTGCGACGACTTAAAAAATTTATTCGTCAAATTGATGGGTTTTCATAGAAACAGGTATGCAACACGACATTTGCATCAAAATAGAAAAAAGGGGCGTGTCTCTGAAAAAAAAAATTAAACTTGCACATATGCTGCTTTATATCATTCAACACCAATACATGGCATTTAAACATATTGACTCCCCTATGCTGAATTAACGGGTGCCGTAAATTTAGCGTTGAAGGGAAACCGCAATGAACAGTGAACTAACTTTTCAAATAAACTTATCACTTAACCAACAAACATAACCCATGATCGTTTAGTTTAAAACTTTTGCTTACGAAATTTATAAATTTTTATTGAAAAAGAAAAGCGGAAATGATAAGTCAAAATTTGAAAAAAAACGTACCCTACATCATCTCGACCAATACAATTTTTCACGAAAAACTGACTTGTCGTACGAATGCTCACGGGGAAAGTGTCTGAAAGATCTACCTACCTACGTATGTAATTCACACTTAGTGCAGTCAATTTATAAGTTGAATCGCCGCTATTAGGAATCAATTCTCTTGCTATATAAAGATCTGCTTTTTTTTTATAAGAACGTTTGCATGGAGACGGTTTCCAAAAATGACCACATCCCACTTGCATTTTTCACATTCCTATAGCATGCCAGAATACTAGTTGTAGAGTGCTCGTAAATATGGTCGAATGCCATTCGTTCTCAATAGCGTTCGTTTTTGGGGTAAAACACATTATTGTAGGAAAATTTCAGCAAAATATCGAATTAAAGTAGACCCGTTACCGATCGGTTTAGAATAACTTTCCAAATCAATTTAATGCTAATTGTTTGTGTATATATTGGCTGTTTGTCTACGCTTTCTTAAGTCTCAAAATGTTTTGGTCCTCAATGGGTCTTGGATGGGCCTCATTGAATCACGGACTGAAATATTTTAACGAAGTCGTCACATGAACAAAATTTGTCTTAAACATAAATCGATGAAAAATAATATTTTGGAAAACTCGGTTGTCAGCGACATTTTGAAACCAATCCTAGAAAAGTGCATTTACAAATTGTTTAATGTGGAGGGAAAATTTAAATTTTTCTATTTATTATTATTGCGATTATTAATTTAGCCAAAGAAATAAATTGTAAGAGTAAAGTCTTAAAGCACTAGCATCGATTTTATTAAAACTCTGCCGCACTTGAAATTGAAATCTACGAGTTGCTAGTCGAGATCCTTTGCCTTCGGCTATTCAGACGGATAATTTTTATTTAGTAATGAAAATTTGTCTGAAATGGAGATTTGATATATAAGTTAAGTGTGCCAAGATTACATCGCATTTGACTACTTTTCAGACTGGCACACACATAAGGATGTTCGTTATAAATTAA
The DNA here is from genome assembly GCA_000688735.1 of Glossina austeni. NCBI lineage: Eukaryota > Metazoa > Arthropoda > Insecta > Diptera > Glossinidae > Glossina > Glossina austeni. Next base: position 577,490 of record KK502478.1, on the reverse strand, counting down.
GCTTTTGCATGGCAACAAGGACGAGGATAGACGAAAAAATTTTATTAGGCAACTTACTGTAGGATATTTTAAAAGCATTTAACTTGATTTAATTAAAGCTGTTAAGGCCACGTGTACAGGTTTAAGAACATAGACACATAAATACCGTACATAAAATTTATCTTTTTTTTGTTGCTTTGGTTTCCTTAATACTCTTGAGAAATACTTGGGCTGAAAGTTGATTCGTAGCAAAAAAAAAAGGAGAGAAACATCATGCGCTCCCTTCGGCGAACTCACTTCCCCCTTCTTTGCGCACCCCCCCCCTTTCTGCAAAGCGATAAGCGAAAACTGAAGTTTCTCCTAATAATAGCTTTCACGCTTTCATCTATTTAAGGAACGTATGTTATGTTATGCTTTCCTCTCCTCCCTCTTCCTTTGTCTGTGCTAAACATTTTTAAGACAATGAAATCAATCACAAATAAGTAACGAACTTGTAGGTAGGTTAAGGGATAGAAAAGACAATAGATAGAAGAAGAGGGAAAATCAAATATAAAGCCGACCGACCAGATAAGCTTACTGAGCATACATGTATTTGATTGGACGTCTGCTACACACTACGCGGCAGATATGTTTTATCAACAAATCAACAAATGTTAGCTCGAGAATTTTAATTGTTTTTGGAAGTCAAATGAAAAGTTTACCGCAATAAACTGAAGATTTATAAATTATTCTCTCACTTAAACTTTCTTTTTTCTTCTCTGGACTCGAAAGATCTTCGCTGCCAAATCCCAGACCACCCCACAATACCACATAAAGTTGATGCGTACTTCGCCAAGAGATATAATACTGTGACCCAAACGTAAGTGAAGTAAGCGCGTGCGAGGCCGTTTACGCACTATGTTGATTGTCTACCTACAGTTTTAGTTAATTTTAAAGATCACTACCTTGGGAAAAATTAGTATTTTTGCATTTATATGTTCCAACATTTATTCGGCGGCATATGTGCGTTTGTGTAATTAAGGTGCAATTTATTCATCTTGACTTTGATGTGCATTTAGATGGACTTAATCTTATTCGCAGATTTGAATGTATAGCGGCGGACTTTTGAAAATAGAGAAAAACCGCAAATTTTCGTTTTGATTTCTTCGGACTTTAAAGATGATCTTAATTTCCACTTCTTTTTCTTTCATTTTCCACAATAGTTTTGTAAGTTTAAAAGCCATCATGAACTCGTAGAGATCTCATTTCATTTTACTTCTCAAACGAAACCTGTCCACACTAAACTGTTGCCCCGTGATTCCCATTCTTTGCAACGTAAGTAGCATGTAGAAGAGTAGGTAGGAATTGTGAATACCAAGTCACTGTCCGCTCGTTCAACTCTCCGTACGGTAGAGTCGACTTCTAGAGTCACAGCTAAAGTGAACGCTCAGTTGTTAAAGGCATAACAAGTGCCCGCTAGTTCATGGTCGTTCCTTACCTCCTTCTCTTTCCTCACTACTTTCACACCGTCTTGGTGTTGCATGAATAGGAAGCATTCACTGAATGATGATGAATGGATGGATGGACAAAAATATTGTGAATGCTTTCGTTTTGATGTTCTCATCATAAATTCACTACACTTTCGATCAGTTCTTAATGTCTCCATTCCTCTCAATTATATGCGCATTTGTGACATTCAAAGACGTTCTTCACACGGGCCTCATATTCTCGTATAAAGAAGTCTCACTTTCATATCGAAATTACTGCACGTACGTACTACGTAATGTTTTGTTTATGTCACGAAGTCCCGAACATTTATTTCTTATACCTATAACTACTGTAAGTGACAATGAATGTGCTTTAATAGGTTGGTTGTTAGAAAGATGTGCTTAATTATTTACTTCAAAGTTTGTTTCTAGTATTTACAAAACTATTCTAAAGATCAGTTAAGCAAGAACACGGAAAAGCGATTTTGATTTTCACGAACGTCTGCATCAGATATAAATTTCCTTTTAATCCTTCGCTTCTTCCTATTTTTCTTGAAATTTTACATACAGGTTGCTATTGCAATTTGAATGCATGATCTTTACGCAATTTGTCGAAAGCTTTGAGATTTCCTTTAAATTTTCACTTAGTTTCACAGACAACATGCAGGGATTAGCTTATTGGGCTTCCGTGTTAAGAAATCATTTGTTTATTATATTGCATTACGTACTATATGCATAGGAGACGATCTATATCTCTGTGGACTGAATGTCTGTACCTGGCATGTGCCTTAACCAGACGGGTTGCCTACAACCATTGGCACTCGAGTTTAGTTGATTGAGGTCCCCTCAGGGAGGAAGACAATCCTCATTGAAGGGGGCCTCGCTACCCTGAAGTACCGCAATAGAAAATGGGTGGAGGCCAAATTCTCTTTTAGTCGTCTACGTCGAGGCCTATCTAAGCACCTCTTGAATAGCTCCCCACGAAACTTTGGGGCAACCACAGCCACGACGAATACTCCCCGAAGGGCCGTGCCCAAGCAGGCAAGAAGGCATTCGTCCGGCATTCCGATGGGTAGTGTGCATCTTCCTGCCGAAGCAGGCCTACTTTGGGCAACCTGACCCCCGTGGACATCCTTTAACTTCTGTGTTTATCGTTTAAGCAAGAACTTACATCACGCTAAACAGCTTTGGGTGATCTCGTGCTGTACGCATATAGCACTTGACTTTGGACTATCTGCACGTCCCGGAAGGCCGATTCATTCACAATCCTTTCTCAAAGAAAATAATGCTTCCTAGGTTGTCATCGTACAGCACACAGCACCCGGCTGTGCCACACAGCCCTCTCGATATCGCTGGCCATCATCATTAGATGACCAAATAGGGAAAGGAATTCTTCTTCTTTTCTAATTAGCAAAGGGAGCCGCTTCCGATTATATCCCTTTCGCTTCCAAAAAGAAAAACCTGAGCCTTAAACCTTGCGTTGCCATTGACTGTGGGACTCTCAAGCAAGAGGGTCACAATGCAGCAGTCAATGTTTTATAGGGAGCACCATGATAATGGGATGAAGGTTTCGGCACATCAATGGGTAAACCAACGAACCCATGGCTTCGCTCCCCAGGAACCGATCTATGATGTTGTTACGAAATTCTTTTTTTGATACGGATCGTATCACTATAATGCGTTAATCCGCTTTCGTCAGCCGTCGGCTGCCCGACGCGCCACGAATTTCCACTTGCTTTTTCTACTTCTTTGTTAATTTTTGTTGTCGGTCGGCAAAGGCATCTGGTTTTTCCCTCCTTCGGAAATTTATTTTCTGGGAAAATCAATTAATTGGAACGATCTGCATTTGGGATTTCGGTAACAAATTAAACAGAGTAGGAAGAGAAACACTAAAGAAATGCTTGTTTAGAATTTTAATTTAGTAATGAACTGCAACTCGAAGAGTTTTGAAGATATTTGTAAAATGCAAAGACCTGCATACGCTGGTACCGTGTCTGTGATGTCTGATATTATAGAATTACTATCATAGAATTTACTTGGTAGGGGGCAGTCCATCCCGGATTCCTTACTGGATAGTAATAGTAGAGAAGTCCGGCTAACACCGTTTCTTTGATGTAAATGGAAAGAATTATATGCTTTTTGGCAGACACAAAACAACTCAATATATCGCCGGAACTCAACTCAATATTGATTGAAAGGATCGCATTTTTGTCAAAGTCAAGTTTGACAAGAGACAGCCATACCATGCAGGAAGATACTATATACTTATCATGTACTTGTTTGTAATTTTCTTTGTGGTTAAAGCAAGAAAATCAATCAAATTAGAATTTGTGTCATAGTTGAATGCTTCCATCTCAACCTGGTAAGATTGAGCATAGCGTGTGGACATTAGATTAGAAACAAAAAGAAAACACAAAAAAAAAAAAAAAAAAAAGAAGGAAAACAAACTTCATTTAAGGTGATTGAAGAGATTTACTACTTATATTATTATATGTGTATATTTGTGCCTACTAAGGATGCAAAGAGGACGAAAGAATTGATAAAATTATTTTTGAATTTTTTTTAAGGGCATATAAAGCCCGCTGATAATTATCTTAGATCTCATACATGTGTAAAAAATGTTTGGAATGTCCACAAATGCTTTAACTACGTGGATTGAAATAATATTTAAAGAAAGCTATAAAGTTATGAACAAAGTTTTTCTGCCTCTCTGCATGTGCATAACAAATAAAATGCAAAAATTATCGAAACACATACAGAGAGTGAAAGAAAATGTTTCTAATATTTTGCTAAATATCTTTATATTGGGTTCTTCATTTTCTTATTCCAACTTTTTAAATAACGGTATTAATCGTTACTTTGCTGACTACATCGGAAAGTTAATGGTCTTGATGTCAGCAATAGACAATTTATTGTAAAAAATTGTTCACACTGACTGAGAAAAGATGAAACGGGAAAATTCTTAAACAATTTTTGCCACCTTGTATGTTCCAATATGTGTATGTGTGTATGTGTGTATGTGTGCATGTGTGTATGTGTGTATGTGTGTATGTGTGCATGTGTGTATGTGTGTATGTGTGTGTATGTGTGTGTGTACTTGTATATAAGTGACAAGTATCATTACTAACAATTTCAGTTATAGTGCTTTATAAAACCTAAAAATATGCACTGAAAAATGCTTACAATTTACTTTTTTTACATAACACACACAAACATCCATCGAGAAAATTGTATTCACTGATTGTTAGGCACGCATAAATTATGTGTCCTTTCATTAAAGAAACAACAGCAACAACAGCAACAACAACAAATAAGAAGAACAGCAAAAATTTTGAAATTTGTTGCTGCCTTTGTTTTGCATTATTTCACACTGACAGCTTATGTATGCTAATGTAAAAGCATCCTTGACGCAAAGAAAAAAATTACAACAATTTCAGATAACACGTAACAAATAAAATGAAGCAAGTAAAGTGTGTCTCATCGCGAAATACCCTACATCATGCTACAATTATCTGTATACCGACTTTTCAAAAGAACGCGTCTTATGGAAAGTAGTCGAAAAAGGCGTCGAATCCGAAGCATTTGCAATAGTGTTCGTCCTCTGGCCAAAGCACTTCAATGTACTAAATTTAATCAAAATATTTCAAAAATTGCGATTTGTAGATTGAATACAAGAAAACAAAATAGACGGACAAACCCACGGACAGACACGCTCAAATGGATTCAGAAGATAAAAGGTGTGTCTCTCTCTCAATTTATCCAAACGTTGCATACATTTGCAGAAACTTATTGTGGTAGTGCAGGGGATAATAATTACAGACATTATAGTCGAACGAGGCTGCGATTAAATACTTTAAACCACATTTCCTAATAAATTTCTTGATTTATTTTCGCAATAAAATACGAGAAATTATACCTGATTTCCGTTTAAAGTTTTTTTTTTTTCATGGCAGCCCTTATAAGGGATGCATCCCAAAACGTGAACTGGCATGAATCATATTCAGTGAGATTCGTTTTCTTCTCAATGAATCTCTTCTATATCTTGATATATTAGGTTGGGGAAAAAGAAATCCATTATTTTTATATGAACTTCAGGACTTTATTTAACATGCTTCGGATTGTCA
>KK502478.1:531769-566056 GCA_000688735.1 Glossina austeni | reverse complement strand
TTATTTATTTTGTCCAATAAATTGATATTCGTCGAATGTCTTGACATTTTGGGGGATGAATGAATATACAAATGATAAAAATGATAATAAAATATAAAAATCAAATCAAATCAAATCAAAAGGGGGCGAGAAAACAATTGTAAATCATACCACAAAATATTGTTGGCTCTGTTGCCTTTGTCGAAACTATCACTTATACCACATAATAATTTTTATTATAATATAATTATAATTTCTATTATACACTGAAATTTTGATGCTCTCTGTTCGTATCGCAAGATCGTATTGTCGTACAAAAAACGTAATATCCTTTGTTCCAATAAGAACGAAAACGCCATGCATGGATCCTAACCGCACATTTGTCTACAATGTCGACACATTGATTAGATTGTGGACTCGTAAAACAATTTCAAGAATGCGATTATCGAAGAATAAAGTCGTAAATAACATAAATTTTGTAGACGATCACATGACCTTTCGTGGTAGACCAGACATGGTATAATTTGTTTGCGGAAAATACATAATAATAAAAAAAGTTGTAAATATTGAAAAATAGGTTGTATGTACGTAGATTGTATGTACATCAATAAGCTACATGATGGATGATGATACAGTAGCGTTGTATGCGAAAAATTTTAAACGAAATTTTAAAAAATTGTCATTTGACCGCGCATGGTACGTTCAGTGTTAAACATATGGTGCAACCTAATTGGGAATATTTCGATATTGCTTTTGCTTACTTGCTACCCCGTCAAAGAATGGAAGTTCACTAGCTTTGCTTTCCCATTTGTAAAGTCAAGAAGTTTGCATTCGCTACTTGCCCTAAAATATTGCATATGCGCATATATACTGTGAGGGAGAAAAGTCGTGATCGGAGCGGAGCGGAGAAAGAAACGAGTAGGAAAAAGAGTATGAAAGGAAGAAGAGCTGCAGTGCGGGGTACAAACCTATATATTCTTTTCTCGAGTTGAACCGGGAGGGAAGCTCGTAGGGTAATAGAAAATGAATTATAAAGAAAAGAAACACAGTGTGAGTGTTATGTTGAATTAAGGTTTCTTTTGAACTTAGTTAACTAATCACTTAGCTAAAGAGAACATGAACTAAAATTACGTGAGAATTGTTTCGACGCACGGGAGGCCATACGTAAGAGAATCTAAGAAGTTGACATATTTGATCCGGAAAAAATAGATGGTCTCGTAGGTGAACCCCTGGTGACCGGCGAGCGTTGCCCGGCACTAGGAAAGAGTGCTACAATACATTGTACATACATATATACTACATTCATCATCATCTGTGTAATAGTCTAAGTGCACTTTGATATCCCCCGTCCGATTGTTCACATGATCGAATCTGCTCGCAATCTTTTGCTAATGAAAATTAGAATAAAATATTTCCCATAGTTGTTCCGAAATTTAAGACAATAAGGGTTTCTTAGCTTGAGATGATGGACCTCAAATTTTTTTTTTGCCTTCACAAAGTAGGCAAAAGTAAACGAATGTAAACTTTGCTTTTAACGTGAATAATATAATATATCCTGTAATTATAGTCTGTTGACATGACGAACTAGTATTTGCATTTTTATGATTATATGTGTGCTTTTTATCTTTTCTGGCGCACAATTTTCTCTCTCACTATTCAACTGTTAATGTTTTTGCAAATGTTTCCAATCAATGTCATTGTTTTCTGTCGGCTATATCCACACTAAAGACATGATAGTAACGACGAGTGCTCTCTAATATTTGATTGCTTCAAAAACACAAAATTAATTATATACGTTTCCAAAAAACGACATACGACTATTTACTGTAAATCGAGGTATTTAAAAAAAAAAAAAAAAAAAAAAAAAAAAAAATACGTTAACAATGCTCGTAGTTCTCGTATGAAGATGAATATCTATTTTAGTAAATTATTGCACTTCGGACATATAAGCCACAAATTTATTGGCTTAGTCCAACTTTACTCAACTAGCCAAAAAAAAAAAAAAAAAAAAAGAATATCTATTCCATCTCCACGATACGAGAAAACTCTACTATATTGAAAACTTCTTAAGATATCTTGCAAATCGCGACTTGTAAGTTCAGCACAAGCTTAACAGGATTCGAAAAATGATTTGCTAGCAATTGACATAATAAAAATCGAGTCTAACTTAAATTCTTCGGTGTTTTGCATGCATCCTTACATCCGTGCGTTACATCCTTAGTACCCGTGAGGCAGAGTGGATGTGCATACCTATGTCGAATTTACGCAAAAGCCTTACAGCAGATGCGATCGCGAACAATCGCGAACATATATAAATGCATTCTTGGTTTTAATCTAAATTCATGTTCGATTACATCGTTATAGAAATCGTAAATAGCAACAATGAATTCTTACAAACACCACCACCACCACCATCGCTATTGCTTCGACCAATAGGGAAATATACACTGTACGCATATTCAGTAGTATATCCCTGCCGTTCAATTCTATTTTTCGAAAAAAATAAAACTTAGTTCACATGTTTTCTTTTTTTTTTTTGTCGTTAAAAGTTTTCCTTCGGAAAATAATTTTCAGTTTGACTAAATTTTTCGTTTTGAAAACATCTATTTTTTTTATTTATTAAAGCTTGCTTGCCGAAAGCCGCATGGGTCTTGATGATTGGTACTAATCTCTGGGAGAAATTATAACAGCCATGTTTTGACAAAGTTTTGCTTTAAATCTTCGTACACGTTTTTCATTTCTCCGTCTTTAGAAAAATATCTACGTTTTGAAGGTAATTTCTTAAATCTGTCAAATCAACTCATATTAGATTCTGTGCTAACGAAATTTTCTCTCTCTGTAGCGCTTCATGGGTTCGACGAAATGTTCAATTGCTTTTCACAGAGCAAAGTTTGCCTGAATATGGTCTGTTTCGTGGGTCATGTCTTGCATCGAGTGCCGGCATGTGCCAGATTTCAATATTCCGTGCAATTTTAAATTAATTATTTGATGACGCCTTAAAATAGGTGCAGAGATTTAGTACCGTTTGTCTTCTTTTTCCTATCAATTTTTATCTGGGGCACCTAACATCTTGCTATAAATCCTGCAGAAAAAACGAAAAAAAACAAAAAAAAAATGGTATGTTTTGAAAATACGTTCGTTCTCAGCACAAATAAAGTTTAATTACTTTTCACTTCTCTTGCATTTAACAGGCAGAACGTTCCATTTCAAACTGCCGACTGAGTCTTCTATATAAAAAAACAACAAAAAAAAAACAAAAAAAAAAATAAAACACATAGATATCTACTCTTCATTTAACTAAGCAAAAGTGAGTGAGTTTTTTTTTGGAATAACATCAAGCTTTCGGAGGAGGTTATGCTAAAAGAAGTTCGAATCATGTAATGTATGATAAACCGATAAAGGGAAGGAGAAGAGTATAGTGCTGTTGCATTAAGTGTTCCTTTTTAGTGAGTTGAATGACTTTCCAAGCATTTCCATATATAATGAGATGCACTTCAAAAGTCCAAAAACTCGATTAGGATTAGTTTATATATGTATTGTAATTGTATACAATCTTGGTACATACTTGGGAAGCGTGTGAAGTCCTCCAAAGTTTATTGTGTACAATGCTTTGTTTTTCTATGTTTTTATATATTACGGGATTAATGAACTCGTTTGTGCGCTTGGGTTTAGTATGCAAATAATTTGAGGCAAATCAGCGTAGGTCAGGACACAGCATATATATATATATAGTGCTTCGATATGCATTCAATTACCAGACTTTGCTTGTGAAGTAGTACGAAATGTATGCGAAAATATTCTATTTGAGAGTCGGTTTGTGATTCCAAGAATACTCGAGTAGACGAATCAAATGAAAATTTTAGCTAATCGCAAGCAGACTACTCTTTAAAGTGCTTTTAAACGAAAGGGTAAAATTCATATATGAGTCCATACGCTTGAAAATTCAAAACAATATTCTTAAGTGCTCCACTATCCCGGTCTTAAAGGAAGGCTCCTCTATAAAAGCCCTAGTGTTAGGATGGAAGAAAAGGTAAATTGAAGAATAATTCTATGATTTATTAAGCATGTAATTTAAAAGTATTGTGGGAAAAGCATGAACAAAGAAGAACAAAAAATCAATCTCCGGGTATATAATGGAATGGATGAATTGGATATCAAAAATGTTCATTTTAGAGATGATCGGCACATGCTGAAATAAATAATCTACTGCGACAATCTCTTATGTATTTAACTACAAAAACTTATTTTAACAAAATTGTCAAAAGTCACAATAAAAATTTTTGGATTTATGCTGTTTGCTGTTTGCTGTTTTTTGAATGGTTTTGGGTTTTGCAACCATTTCTTTGTTTGGCATTCCAAGACCATGAAAATATTCTTCCACAGATAGATGCTAGATAATGCTCCTCATTCTTTTTCTTCGAAAATTTTCGCTGCATCTATCAAAGACAGAAGGGCACGTTTTACATGTTATGTGTATGTGTATGTGTGTGTGTGTGGAAATGATAATGTATAACTAATCAGCCGAAATCATAATTAACATAAAAATCTTTATTATAGAAATTTTATTTTTTTGCCAGAGTCCCCGAGTATTTTCGAGTATTGCGTCGTTTATTTGACGCAGGTAGTCTAGTGCTCGGTGTCTTTGGAGCAGAGCACGAAATTTTACAGAGAAAATTTCTTTAAGGTAATAAATTTTTTGTATGAATATTCTAGAACTTTCCAATTGCCTACTAAGCCAATGGAAAAAAATTGAAAAAAAATTCTGAAAAATCTACAGTGGCGTTCCCCTTTAAGTATCCTCTCCCACTATAAAATCTGATATGAGTTTCGTTAACGATTGAAACGAAATTTACTCGTGTTTATAGCATCATTTGAATAAAAGAAAGAAGAAGATTTCGTAGAACTAAGAACAGAAATTCGAAATTCTTCAGCAAAAAGTAGTGAATGGATGCAAAATGGAAACCGCTTCCATCGGAATACGTACGTCTACGTGATAGTCTTGTATCGTGATGAGAGATACGAGATGATGACGTTAAAATTTGGAATTTATTCGCAATCCAGGTTATTAATGGTTTTACAATGGCATACATACATGCGAACGTTTATTTTTGCTTCTCTGTGGTGGATTGTGGTGGCTGTGGTTGGTTGCAGTTTCCAAAATACATGCATGTATGCACTCTCATGTCATTCACACACGCTGGTATTTCAAAGTAAGCACTTAGGTTAAAATATGCTGTACGGCCACACAATTTATTTGTAATAGGAGAACAATAGCTCTACGTGCCCGCACAAATCTGCACATGTGCATATAGTTAGAAGGAAAGAGTTACATTTATTTACATGGAAAATACAAATTTTTCATCTGACATTTTGTAATCTAAAATTAATTGCGTACAATTTCTTCATATTGTTATTTCGCTGTTAAACGTTAATCGTTTCTTTGTTTGATTGGTGTTTAGTTCAAAATAAATGAGAAAACTTTTTTTTTTTTTTTTTAATTCTGGTTTTTGTTAACAAATAATGAAACTATTGGGCTGGAAGTAAAGGAGATTCGTTGTGTTTTCTCTGTTCCCGTTATAATCGTATTTATTAGTAGTTATATGGCAAGGTAGGGGGACTCACTGAAATCTATAACTTAATCGATCATAACTATTTTTACTCCAAAGTTCTGACGTATATCTGCACTGAACTTCACATCGATTCTGACTATATAATATTTAAAAATTCATCAAAATAAACCCAACAACCCAAATTTCCGTAGAGTGTGCCTTTGCCGAAAAGTATAAGTTTGCTTATCAGCAACAACAGATTGCGAGTACATATTAGTTCGGTCCGTTCTCTAGGAGAGAGTGTAAGTAGTAAGACTATGACTTCATCATTCGAAAGCGTTCTCTTTAAGCTATACGCAACTGTGTAAGACATCTAACTAAAATGTTGGAGCTTTGAGGAGGTGTAACTCTGTCCCATTTGCGGGAAACTTTACTTTTCCCGCTTTATTCTTACGAGTGATTCACGATTGATGCGTGACGATATCTTAAGCACAAATAGCCGGAATTCAGAATAGGAGATTAACATCGACGATGAAGTTGAATATTCATCGCAACCATAATTGATTTTCTTATCCCGACTGTGAGCATCTCTACGATGGCCTACCAACGACAATTGATGTAAGTAACGCAACAAAATTTGCTCAAAAAATGTTTCCAGCTCTAACTTGGCAGCTCTCTCTCACCCTCCTCGCCGTTATCAGCTTATGTTACTCTTTCCGATTAGCACGGATTTCATTAGATGGTTTATTGTCTGCCGGACCGCTGCTTCCGTTCTTATGAGGATCTTCAAGTATAAGACCGTTTAGGCATAGCCTCAAAGGACGACATATTTTTTGGAGATGGAATTCGAAAATTGATGAAAGGTGGGACAAAGTAAAAGCCAACGACAATTAATCTGATAAATCGTTTTGTTCTAAATGCATTTTAGACCATAAAAAAATGAACCGAACCTAAGTTAAACTCCCCATACAATGAGCTCTTATTTTTAACTGATAGTCAGTAAGATGCCAGCTCGCAATGCAAGCAAACGATTCGATTCGGAACGCCCTGATGATAATAAAGAACAGTTGATCCATCTGCCTGTTTGATGCGTTAAAGAACTTACAAAGTTTTTATTACGCGTTCTTGTCGTTTGGTTTGTTTCAATATCTGTGACGTTGATTTGAATATTTTATCGACCGCCTACATGATTTTTTATCCACCTTTGCGTCTTTTGCGGTCGCATGCAATATTTCGGCATGTCTGTCCATCTGTCTAATATCTGTGTAAACATTTTTATGTCCAACATACCTGTCGCGCACACACAATTTCCGCGATATTTTAATGCTATTATTTTGTTATATTATCATGTTTTGGCCCAAGCCGAAGGTTTTTGAATGTGGATTGAAAGGACTTGTCTTTGCTTGGATACCACTAAAGTGTTCTTGAAAAAGTTGTTAGGCGAAATAAAGTTCGCTTTGTAAAAATTACGTAAAGAAAAGCGGCAAATGGTGATAGTATTTTGGCATTCTAAACGGATAAGGAAAATATGAATGGCGTGATGTCATTTTTTGAACCTTCTTTCACATCCTTTTGCTGTTAGCAAAAGTAAAACTTTACTTAGATTTACTTTTTTCCATTCTTGATATTTTATGATGGAAATTGGCTCAGAGTAATAATTTGATTTGATAAAATTTCTTGTTCTAGATGTGATCCATATTGTTTTATTTTTCAGATCGATGCTCATAAAAAGGTACTCGGGAAAAGTAAAGTCTTACTATATGAGAACGAGTTCTAATTTGTAGTATATTTTGACGAAAACAGATAAAGAATAATGAGTTGCAGATACATTAAGCTTATTACGTTTCGTCAACGCCGATTCACGTTTTGAGTCCGCTGTTATATTACTAGTAACTATTTTGTTCGTAGTCAATAACGAAAATATGGGCAAAGTGCTGTAAATTACTTAAAGGTTGACGTTTCTCGATTATATTAAAACATAAAGTGTTTTAATTTTTTAGTTTTCTTTCTCGCTATACACACTTATGTATGATCAAACGTTTCACCAATTTCTTGGAAGTAAATGTGTGTGTGTGTGTGTGTGTGTGTGTGTGTGTGTGTGTGTGTGTTTTTGCTCAGCGAGCAGGAGGTAGAAAATCTTCGGAAGATACTGCTGGTTCTTAGTAGTAGTATGCACGATTCGCCCTCCGTGGCGCCTACGTGCTAAAAACTACCCCCCCACACACTTCTTCTACCATTCTCCTCCGCGGAACCACCGTTAGGTATTACTTCGCGGAGGCTGGTTGGCATTAGCGCGCTTCTGATGGTGGGACCTTGTTGGAATACACTATTGGCTTCCACCCCCTCTGCTCTACACCCGTTGCCTCTCCACCCGTCGTAGCTCCACGAGGGTATTGCTAGCGAACGCGTCTACCGAATTCCAAGCTGCTGCACTACCGATCATTAGGCTCATTAACTCGTAAGGTGGCACTTGTGGCCGGCCATTCTCAAACCTGCGGCAGTAGAACGTTATGTGCTCTGCGTCTTCTTCCGTATCCGTGCATATCGGGCAGTTAGGCGAGCTATCGTGCCCGAACCTGTGCAGGTACTTCCGAAAGCAGCCATGGCCAGTCAGAAGCTGGGTGAGGTAATAGTTTACCTCTCCGTGGCGTCTTTCAACCCATGCTCTTATGCTAGGGATAAGAACGAACGTCCATCTTCTGTGTGTGTGTGTGTGTGTGTGTGTGTGTGTGTGTGCGTGTGTGTGCGTGTGTGTGTTTGGGGAGTTGTCTTTGTGGTTGAATTGGTGAATGGGAAAACCTTGTCGCCTGCTTTAGATGGGGAAACTAATATTAATACTCAGCAGCGAGTGTCGAGGCACTATATACCAACAAACTAACAATTTCATCGATCGATGTGTGTGTGTGTATAATGAAAAAAAAAAAAATCAAAGAGAGGAGGAATAGTTCGTAAAGCTCACTAAACGAATTATTAAAAGTGGAACACTTTCGGTCCTTCTCCCGAGCACAGAAAATTATATTGCTTTTCTTACGTTTTCCGTAAATCCTTTCCCGATGCTCGTACTGTTTTAATCATGTAAATGTAAGTGGATTGTGAAAAAAATCATTACACACAGTCGAACATAAATCACTGCAATTAAATGAAGAGATTAAAAATGAAATAAAATAAAAACTGTGATAATAAAATATGAGCTGATATGTGCGCAAAAAAAAATCCCGCTTCTTAATGTATTTGTTGCTGAAACCGGCTTTTTTGCAATATTAGATGAATATCTGGCAAGATGTTGCCCGCATCAAAGTTGCGACTGGCGACTGGCGACTTGCTTACCCAAAAACATTTCATTAAATTTTCTATATTTGTTATGTGGTATGTCAAAATTTTATACGTAATCTACGTCTACTACTACTTTCTACTAATTTCATTCAGTTCCCGGGTGCAGTAACCTGTCGTGGCTTTAATAAATAAAATGCAGCAAATTTTTTCTCTCATTTTCTGGTTTCGATTACAGAATTAAAAATCCACTTTTACAGTGATTATTAAAGTGGCTATTATTGCTGTAGATGAATGTGTAAGTGACGAAAGAGTAAATAGTTTTATAAGATTTACCTGAAATTGTTATTACAACTGCATATACACATTCATTCTCCTTATCTGGCTGGGCTGAAATTCAATAAAAACGCCAACGTTCATTTACGTAGATTTGTATGGATAGGTTTGGATTGGCTCTGACTTTTTTCTATTTACCGCCGTTTTCGGTTTATTCAAGTGCAAGTCTTATGGAAATTATTGTGTTATTATTATTTTTAGCTTAAAAGCTTTAATATCTTAACTTATATAAATAATAATGTAATTCATTATAAAGTTTGATTCAATTCGGGATCGATCACAGAACAATTAAAATTCTTCCTTCTATCTATGTTAATATTCGGCCTTCACTTCGGTAAGTGTTGATAAAATTGCAA
Organism: Glossina austeni; assembly: GCA_000688735.1. Taxonomy (NCBI): domain Eukaryota; kingdom Metazoa; phylum Arthropoda; class Insecta; order Diptera; family Glossinidae; genus Glossina; species Glossina austeni. The sequence goes on along the minus strand of KK502478.1, from coordinate 556,566 downwards.
ACACATTAATTTGTAGCTATGTTTTTCTATGCCTTTTTAAACTTGCTATACTAAGTTTCTTTTCCCACTTTTATACCCAGCACTGTAAGATGGCCGTATAGTCATTTTGTTTTTTTCCATAATGTATGTAACAACCAAAAGGAAGCTTCAGAACCCGAAAGAAAGTACACATATTCTTGATCAGCTTGAAATTCTGAATTAGTTGAGTTATGTCTGTCCGTCTATGTTGTCTTTGTTTTTGGCATTTATTTGGTAGCAAAAATGCAGATATCGACTTCAAATGTGTTAGAAACATTGGAAGTTTTACCGCGTAGGTTGGTATTGGAAATGGGTAAGATTGGTCAGAGCAGTAGCCCGCAGTAGAGCACAAAGTCCACGCAACTCCGTTTTTCTTAACAATAATATGTGGATTGGTGCTCGTTACTCAGAAATTAAAAAAGTTAGAAAAGTGAAATTTTTCAGATTTACTTAACGATCTACGATTTCTGCTGTTTATGTGCAAAAAACGGAAAAAAGCGGCCATGCCCACACAAAGTTGCAAGTGTAACTTTAAATGATCTTTTTTTCACTTTTTTGAGGTTTAATGCGGCAAAAAATTACTAAACCAATTTTATAGATTCCTAAAATGAACGTGTATTGGTATTGCGTATGGTAAGGGTGTAGAAAATTTAATGGGAAGTCCCCGGCACTCAGAGCAACCTAAGGGGGGGAGGGAGAAAAGGTAGATTCTATTATATTAATCGATTGTGGATAATCTTCAGAATCGATTTATTTTCATTTTTAGTTTAAATGTTATTGTGGTAAGAGCAAATTTATAAAAATTTTGTTCATACCCTTACCCTTAAGACTAATACAAATTTATTAAATCCTGTTCCATCATAAATATAAGGAAAGAAAGTAATAACTTCTACTTTGGAAAAAGGGAATTATATCTGAAATTCATAAACATAAAAGAAGTTAAAATAATAAAGACATACTTTTGCTGAGAATAATTTAAACGCTTCGTACACTCGTCGAAAAATCTCGCTCTTTGCTCTGTGAGATTCAAGAAAAATTCCTGGAATATTAAAAATCGTGTTAAAACAAAATAATTCGTGCAAAAAAAAGAATTTTTTTTTTTGAACTCATGTTAAATCAAATTCGTGTAAAATAAATCGTGTAAAAAGAGAATTGGGTGTAAATATAAAATTTTATATTAACAAATGTTATACGGTTACGATTAAGTTATATTTAAATTGCAGTTGCATTGTGATCGCGCATTTTCTTCTTTCTTTACATGCTAATAAATATTAAGTTATTCATCCCTTTTGTATCTTTTAACATAAAGTTCTTAGCAGATACCACAACATTAATGAGATCAGATTAAGATAAGATTTAAACTGGGATTTCGTAATTGAGTTAAGCATGTTAGGTCACCTCCTCGAAATGGCAACAGCGTACGCAATGTTTTAGCAAACAAAAAAAAACCCATTACGATAAAGTTAATTATGATTGTCTCGATGAGTTCATTCTTGAAAATAGGTTAAGTTGTGTTATCGAATAATACTTTAAAGTTCCTTAACGCCGTTAAAAGCATATTACTAGAAACAATTACAAACAAACAAACGTCTTATTAGCGATGTATGAAGATATGTGGAATCTTGATTTAAAAGAAAATAAATAAAATCTAGTCCAGAATCCTATCCTTTGGATATAAAAATTCTCCGCAAAAATTGATGGAAAAACTCTTCTTACCTTTGCTTAGTCTCGAAGAAAAGTGTTCAGTGGCATTTGTTTGGAATTTTATTTGATTATGATTTGAAAAAAATACAAAGATTTGTTAATCGTGAAAAACTATTGTAGTAAAGATTTTTATCGAAATGATTTATCAATGTTTACAAAATTTTACTTAACAATACTTTGCTTTAAAAACTTAATATTTTGTACTTAATGCTGAAGTATACACGAGCAGGCTTTGATGGTATGCTTTGCTGGAGTATCGATGGCAAACTTTCGAACTTCGGAATTTTCGGAGAGTTACATTTTCATCATGCCTTTTAATATGCAGCTAATTCAAACGTATCTTCCAGTGGCCGAATTTACCATTTTGTACATACATTAATAGGACCTGGTCACGACATTTTAAACTTCAGTCTTGAAGCACTTCGAATAGAACCACTCACACGCCTATGATTTAGAAAATCTTGAGCATTTTTTTTTTTTTTTTGTATTCTCGCCTGTGATGGTAGGTATGGAAGATTAGCTTCAATATCAAAATCAAATATTTGATGAGACTTTTACATATATTCGTGATGAGCTGCACCATGACATATGACATATACTCTAAAGCAAAAAAAGTATTTTTAAATTTTCGTTCTTCTTCAGCCTTTACGAGTTCATTTGTCAGAGGATTGAGTTGAAATGCTTTAATATGAGTATTAGCATAAGCTTTGAACTCTTTAACTCAACTTATGCCGCAAATTCCATGAAGACGCTAACACACATGAAAATGAAAAATTGACGAGGTGAAGTCGGAAACTCATGTTTCTCATGTGTTTTTTGTGTTCTTGACTGCTTGCTGCAAACAAAAATAAGCAAACAATTTAGTGATGCTTTTAATATTCTTATGACTTGCACAAGCATTTGGTTTAAAATTATATACTACAAGAAGAAAATTATATTCGAATCTTTTATACCCATCATCAAGAGAAAAAAACTAAACTTCCATAGTTCGCAACGTTGTCCGAGGTAGACGTTGCTTACCTAATTTTTCCCCTAATTTTTTGATTAAAAATTGAAATTTATATCGTTTATGAGTAGCGAGCAAACTACACGGAAAGCAAAGGCCCTCTTAGTTTTTGTTGCATAAACGTGTAGGCGTTGTAGACGTGGCCTTTTGATACTTTTTGAGGTCTCTGAACTTTGCTTACGAGTATTCCAAACGTTGCGGCAAAACGAATATATCCGTTAACCTTCATTAGTAGGTATTAAACTGGCTGCTGCGAGATATGAATAATCATTACTTTTATTTACATTAAGAACTGAAAAAAAGAACTCGCATAAGCTACAATTGCATCTCGCAATGTAAATTCTTTTAGACCATTAACTCGACCCTATCAGTAAATAAATAAAAATTTTAAAAACTGAAAAAGAATTCTTGGAATACAAAAAAAGGAGACATAACGTTAATGTAAAAATCTCTTACATTTCTTTCGAGTTTTCCTATAAAATGCGTTATATGTTTCTTTATAGATTTGCGTCAAAACACGTCTCGAAACACGTATTCGAAGTTCAGTTATTTTATCATCATTCGATTTTATTTTGTTTCATTTTTCATACTCACCGCAGGGGATATATCAGGTTTGTAAAACTGTTTTTGACTTCATAGCAATACGCTTTGGAAGGTTCGCAAACTATTTATCTACAGTCAGTATGAATAGATATGAAAATTGTAGAATAACGATTTTGTAAAAGTCACATAAAGCCTCAACGCGATTAGCAGAATCGTTTGCTCAGAATTGTGATCGGGATCATATGATCATAACACGATATGCATTGGCTGGCTAATCTAGATTATCTCAATTGGCTAGGTTAGGCTGCCATGACTGGCTAATGTAAGTTGCCTTACCTGGCTAACCTATATTGCCATGATGGCCATGGCTAAGTAGTGTGGGCTTCCACGTTTGATTGGCTAACTTATCTAGATTATCGTGGCAAGCTAACTAGAAGTCTTCCAATGCTGATCTATCTTGCCGACTAAATAAGACTACAACGTTTGGCTAAGTGGGACTGACATCGCTGATCTACGCTCTCATGGCTGGTTAGCCTAGACTGATACGACTGGCCAATCTAGCCTGTCACGGCTGGCTAATATGAACTAATGTGGCTCGAGGTGTGTGTGTGTGTGTGTGTGTGGATCGAGGTGGCTATGGCTAGCTTATTTAGATTGATGTGTGTTAGTAACTAACTAAGTAGACTGCCAATGCTGACTTATCAAGCTTATGTAGTCTAGATTGTCCCGGTTTGCGACCGCATCAAAGTTGCCACCGCTTGTCAGCATAAACAGTCTTAGTTGGTCACTGTAAACTTATTTGCTTTGCATGCTCTAAGATTCTAAAAAATTGGTTTGCGAACCGCTTGATTTACGTTTGAAAACCAAGTTTACGCTGTCGAAAATACGTCCATAAACAAATCTATGACAGCTAGGACATTGATGGACCTAAAGGTGGTTCTAAACGCAGACCAGAGACATTTACAGCTTGACGCCAAAATATTCCTGACACCTTGGGTATTTGGTTCCTTCTCACTTGGTCTATTTTCCGTAGCGCTTGTCAGCAATCACAAAAATTATTTTCTTAACGAAAGAGAGAAAAGCCAAATTCTTGAGAGCATAAATTTTTTTTACCTGTGTTCAGTGCTTTTAAACCATGACAATTATTTATCAATTAGTTAGATGACAGTCAAAAAAAATCAAAAACAAAAAAAAAAAGGAAAAGGAAAAAGAAAAAGAAAAAGAAGCTGAAGCTGTAATAATGGGGCAAACCCGACTATTAAATACCATTTGACTACCATAACACTTCACCTAATACAATTTTTCAAACATTTTTTGAATTAGGGATGCGTTCCATTAAGACGTTTATATGATAGACGATGCGAAACATAGGCCAATAATTTCAGTAAATTTGCATATCAGATTTCACCCAAATCCGTGACCTATGAGTTGAATACAAAAATACATGACCTCAAACGTTAGACAAGTAGACGTACGGGGTGGCACATTCACCTCAAGTGGTTGTTGGTTACATTTGTACGATCTTAACATACCTCGCCCGAAATCGTGTAGGGTGTAAATAAAGTAAATGCTCGCTATGAACTACACAATTTTCCCCTTAACTAACTTTCTTAAAGTAATTGGTTATGCGCAACGAAGTACACATTTGCACGTACATTGAACGTACACATAGTACACACACGGTGCTTTACTTGAAGTAGAATGCGAAAAATAAAAAAAAAAATTAATTACATTTTTTACAATAAATTTTAGATTTAAAAAAACTAAATTTATGTTTATTTGCATAAATCGTACATTTATTGCATTCGTTACTATTCTCCATTTTTTACACGCCCGCCTTATTTTCTTAAACGTCCTCCTATTGAAACTTAGAAATTTGATCGTAAAACATTAATGCTCTCCTTTTTCTTCGCGGCCAATTACGAGGTGTACCGGAAGCAGTTTAACGTTTTAAAAAGTGAGTACTCCTTGCGAAAATGTCGACGGATATCGTCTGTCGGTTTTCTTCTACTCGCGCTTGTATTAAGCCTAAGAAGACTTACAAAGGAAACGAAAGCTGACGTTTTACTCATCCATCGAGGTGTCCGACGGATATCAACACACCTTTGCCGTTGCTCTCTCCGTTCGATTGTTTGTAGTTTTTAGTCTATTTTTACAAAATCAATGAATAAAAGTACACTTGAACTTTTTCTTCAAGCTGTTTGAATATGAGCAGACGAGGATAAGATCACAGATCATAAAGTGTAGTAAAAAGGGAAATTTTTTTTTTGTTTTTTTTTTTTTGATGAAAGAAAACTTATACGCAACGTTTTCTAGGGAAATTTTTCTGTGGCATAAGGTGCAGGTAGTGCTCCTAAGCTTGTGTTAATATTGAAGACCGATTAATTAGATCTATCATGTCACGTGGCGTCCCTGTCGTCTCCGTGTTCTGTTGCTATTGTCGTCTCTTCGCCCATAAATCACTGTTGCGTGACAAAAGTGAATCTACGCCAAATATGATGAGAATTTGCTTACGAAATATTGAAATTCGATCTGCGTCGGTATTTAAAATCATCGAATACAAAATGGATTTCATTTGGCCTTTTTCCTTAACATGTGCATTCACCCTTGTGCCGAAGATATTTTCATTTCCTGCAAAGCTTCCCTTGTCTTCTTTTTTTTACAGAACTAACATGACGGTCTTTTTTGAAACTTTTTTACAGGGCAGGCACACCTTTCTTCTCTATTACCTCTTCATCGCAATATGTGACATTTGCTAGCATAAATTTCACTCTCCTGAGTGAATATGAAAGCGTGTTCTTAATTGGTGGTGATGTTTGAATTTCAAATCCCTACTGCATTGGCTGCATTAGCTGTATTGTCATTATACGAAATTATAACTCCAGGAGTGTTAAGTCCTCCATTTGCTATTGTTGAGTTGGGTACAAATTTTTGTAATCAACTATACTGTACGGCTTACCACACTTGCTGCTACTATATAAATTTCAATAATGTAGAAATTACATAACAGTACATTGATGAATAAGTCCCGGGACTAGGCATTATAAAAATAATTTTCTTTTTTACAAAGATCGTTTTTATTCATCGAGATAGTCTTCTTCAGATCAGATGAACGCCCCCCCCCCCCCAACATCACGATGCCATTTCGATAGAGTGATTAATCAAGATGTTCCTTCATGTTCTATATATATTTCATATTCCAAATATGTAAAAGTCCGAAGCACTTCGCGGAAAGATGGACAAACTTAAAACAATTGCATACACACACTTCGTCTTGTTTACTTAGAATTTAATACAATTACAGGCAAACTCTTGGCTTGACTTTGCTGACTTTTCAAACGGAAGCAGATATTTTGTTGAAAAAACGCCTATAAGATCGAAATGGAACCTTTAAGTTAGCATAACGTGGAAACTATGACTTAAAAGAGAAGTGAAAAATTATCACTTCTTTGACAGCTGATCACGGGTATCTTGACTGATTTTGCTGAATATTAATCCCCACCCAGGGGATGTACAATATGGGTGTGGATATAGTGGTCGTCAAAAACTCTTGGCTTGACTTTGCTGACTTTTCAAACGGAAGCAGATATTTTGTTGAAAAAACGCCTATAAGATCGAACCGATTACAGGTATCTTGACTGATTTTGCTGAATATTAATCCCCACCCAGGGGATGTACAATATGGGTGTGGATATAGCGGTCGTCAAAAAGTATTGTAGATGCAGTCGATGTCAAATTGCTTTTTTTTTTTCTAGGAAGAGTTTTTAGATCGTAGCGGTATAACGATATAATTAAATTGATTCTGTATTCACGTTGAGCACGTTAGGTGGTTGCCACAATTTTCATAGGCAACCTCTTCAGGTAAAAATTATAAAAAAAAAGGGAAATACTAGTGTGCATAACGATGCAATTCGATGATTATGACCTTTACCTACCCTGAATAACAGTTTTCCATTTAGCATTATTGAGATATTGAAGAGTGTATGCCGAAGGTAATTATGGAGCACTCAAAGTTGCATTTACGACCTTCATTATTTTTGTTGCTTAACTTCGAGAAATCTGCTGCCGAAGCCCACCAAGCACGTTAAGAAGCTTATGGTGATGCTGCTCCACGATATCCTAATTGTCAGCTTTGGTTTCAACGGCGTAAAAGTAGACATTTTGTTGTCAATGACAGAGAACGGCCTAGAGGAGCAAAAAAGTTCGTAAACAATGCATTGCATGGCTTACTGGACGAAAATGCAGCTCAAACTCTCGAAGAACTTTCGAATAGCTTAATGGATCAACTGTTTTTAGACGTTTACATGCGGGGGATGGCTACCATACGAATTGGTTGAAAATTCCATTTAGCTCACTAGCTGCAAGTACGAAGTTCTGCCACACCCAGCGTACTTACCAAACGTGACGCCTTCTGAATACCACTCGATGCAGATGCATGCAGCATGGCATGATTGGCGTAGAGCTTCGCAAATTTGGAGAAGAGCAAAAATGAATAGAGGATTGGATCGCTGCCAAGCCAATATAAGTTCTTTCGACATGGTATCGTCATGTTGCTAGATAGATTTGTAAATGAATGATGTGGAAAATGATGGCAAATATTTTCATTCATGTATTTTGAATAAATTTTTCTCAATAAATGCCTTTTTCAGGTCAAAAAACTATCACTTATCACCTATCACCTATCACGTAATACGTATGTACTTCATAGAATTTTGATCATGCATAATATTATGCGTTGAAAAATTAGAAAATACACTCGTCCTCGTAATTCTTCTCATATCCTTTTGCTGGCTTTATGATGATATTCTATAAGCGTTCATCAAATAGATTCTATTTTATTCCTTCGGTGTTCCTTAATTCCCTTAAAGCATAAAACATACTTATGCCGAAACGTCATATCAATGAGAAAAGGAAATGTGAAAAGCATTAACAGATGAATAAGACGCATGACAAAATTTATGACATTTATGGTGAAAAGTGGGCATTTAACTCAATTTAAGGCATGACGGACATTTCGATATTCAATAAATACTCAAAAATGTGTTTGTCTTTCTTTTTTTTTTTTTTTTGCTTTATTTATGTTTGTTTTTTTATTTCAATGAATTTTTAATGCGCACGTTAAGAAAATATTTAAATAAAATGAAAAGTTTATTTTCCAACGTCTCGTATACACTGACAGAAATAACTACAAGTGAGCGTATTAAGGGCAGACAATAGCTACTACTGTAGTCAAAGGCTAACTTTTGAAACAAAGCTATAAAAATACAATTTATTTATACGTATTACATATGCATATACATATGTATGTATGTATATACGTAGCGTTTATTTATGTAAGTACATGCATATGTAAGTATATCTCCTGACTTATATAGTAGTGAACTATAAAGTCATGTTTTTGCTTTTCATACTAACACAGTGAACTACAAAACTAAATGATAAAAAATTTTATGATTCTCTTTGTAATGCGTAGCAAAAAAAAAAATCCATCGCCATTATCGCCATCATGGATTCTGAATTGATTTATTTATTACAAAAAATTTATATCGTAAAACGGTTGACATTAAATGGAATTTCGAAATTTTTACAAATATTGTGTATACATATACATATGTACAAATTAAACTGTTATCTGAGAAACAGACTATGATGTAATTTTTAATTTCCGATCTTGGAAAAAATAGCAGAATTCAATTGGTTTTAATAAATATTTTCCCGGTAAATTTATCGGTTTAATTTTATTTTTCAAATATTTATTTAGAAGTAAGGCTCACTCACTGAAAATATTGTACAAAAATCGAACTTTTTATTATTTTGCAGTGAAAAGCATAGCAACGAGCTTTTTTTATCCTTTTATGTTATTCTTCAGACCCATTAACCGTAGAGTAAAAAATACACGAATACTTACAAAAAGCAAATGTTTTCCTTTAATTTTAATTACGAAAATATAGCACAAAAATAGTAAAATTAGCACAAAACAAATGAAAACATTATAGTGGCACAAGGCATTAAACACCCTACAAGATTTCCTTCCTTTAATACATTTATTCATATAAAGACTTTTCAAAATAAGGCGTGGGAAGTAGAGGGAAGTAGGCGATAAACAGATCTAATGCAAACTATTTTCAATAGCATTCGTTGTTGTTGGGTGAAAATACGTCCGTCTACCAAATTTCATTAAAATATCTCGAAAACTGCGACCTGTCCATTGTACATGAGAAAAACAAAAACAAGACAGACGTACAGACAAAAACGTGATCCTAAATGGGACAGCATAATAAAAGGTGCTTGTGTGTGTTGCATACATCCGCGCAACCTTAACATATCCTTGTACCACACGTAATGTAGTGCAAATTTTAACCCTTTAGGACCCAATTTCCTCTTTTTTGCATCTTCATTACGAAAGCTTCGAAACAATTATAAGCAAATTGTTGCTATATAGTAACAAACAATAGATCGCCGCAATATTTAATGAAAAAAAAAATTAATGGCAAATGTTGTATCATGCGCCCTCGTTATTAGGAACTCGCTAACCGAAGGAAAACAACAAAAACAAAGAGACAAAGAGAATATTTTCATTGTATTTGTTTAATTATTTACACATGGAACTCAGCCAAAATAAATTAACAGCCGAATTCAATTGACTCTTGGGAGTAAATCTTATGCTAATTGTGGTTGGTTGAAAGCTAACACAAAGTGTAACAGAAGAAATAAAGTAAAGAAAAATACATAAGAAAGAAAGTAGAAAAAGAAAAAATCATGTACACACACATATACCCCACAACCCTTACAAATCCAAGTTGCGAGTGAATCTTTAAGCAGTTGCGAACATGCAAAAGCTTAGCAACCGATAACAGTAACAGTAACAGTAACAGTAACAGTAACACTTTTTCGCAACGTAATGAGATGTCAAGATCGCAAGTTGGCTTAAATTGCGAAGTCGGCAAATCGCTCGTATTCGGCATAGTGGTTTTGATAGATTTTAAAGAATCCGATATAGAGATTAAGTGAGTAAGGCATCGTTGAGGTTACTGCAAAGAACTCTAAACGGGTTGAAGAGCTCATAACAATATTTACATTAACTCAGCTTAATGAACATAAAGTGCCTCGAGAAGTGGTTACGGACATTAGAACTTATCTGACCAAGTAATGTGGGCGAACCAATAGTACAATTAATTGACTTAATAGAGAAGGAGACATCAAGAATAAAATTAGATTTCTCAAGAGACAGCAAGGATAACAGAAGCAGCCTATTCCCATAAAGAGGCAAAGAGACAAGCGGGTCCCAACCTAAATTCTTATGGGCAAACAGTAAGAATCGAAGGACAAACAGTAAGGATTAAATTGAGAATACATAACACCTATTGGCAGGAGACCACACAACTCATACTCGCATACTCAAGTATTGGTCTAACTAAACACATGAATACGATTTTTGTAATATAAGGATGAACCAGGTCTTTGTGGTTGAACGGCTCACAATTATAATAGATTCGAGGGAATGTTTTGTCGTATTTTAAATAGTGAGGTAATTTTTCTTGTAAACAAAAAAAAAAAAAACATCTGGCTAGTGAGTCATTCGGAATTTTTTTTTTTTTTTTTTTTTACCTGCTGTAGAATATAAAAGGAGTCGTCTTGTTTTTACCATTCATCATTTATTTGTGATATTTAAAGTGAACAACATGTCAGTAGATAAAGTGCATTTACGACACTGCATTTTGTATGAATTGCAAAAAGCAAGCAACGCATACGTTGCATGTAAATATTTATTCGCGGTACTTGGAAAAGATATCGTAAATATTCGTACTTGTCAAAGATGGTTTAGCAAAATTCGTTCCGGGGAACTGAGCCTCGAAGAAAGTGATCGATCTGGACAACCGTCCAATGTTGTTTTTGTTAGCAAGTCGAGAAATTTGCGGAAGAGTTAGGCATTCATCACACAACTGTTGGAGATCGCATTAAATCTCTTGGGTTTGTGTTAAAGCAAACTATTTGGGTTCCACATGAATTGACGGAAAAGATTTCGTCTGATCGCGTAAGAATGTGTTCATCACATCTGATCAGACACAATGTGGAGCCGTTTTTGGACAAGCTGGTTACTGGTGATGAAAAGTGGATTCTTTACGAGGATATTAAGAGATAAAAATCTTACTGCAAACCAGGCGCATCATCAGTAACAGTTCCAAAACCAAATATCCATCAACGGAAAGTACTGCTTTGTTTGTTTGTGGTGGGACAGGAAAGGTCCCGTGTACTACGAGTTACTCAAGCAGGGAAAATCCATTAACGCGGATCTGTAATGCTATCAGTTGGATAAATTGAAGGCAGCTATCAAAGAAAAATGGCCTGCATTGGCGTCTAGAAAAGGAATAGTGTTCCAACACGATAATGCTCGGCCGCGTACTGCAATGGTGACACAACAAAAACTGAATGTGTTGGGATGGGAAGTCCTTAGTCACGCACCATATTCACCTGACATTGCATCACCTGATTATTCCCTGTTCAGATCTCTGCAAAATTGTCTAACGGGAAAGAAATTCAAGTCTTTTGAAAGTGTTTCTAAGGCAGTTGCTGACTATTTTAAGTCCAAGGACGAGAACTACTGCAGAACAGGATTTCATAGGTTACCTGAAATGTGGCAACAGGTTGCACTAAATAACGGAGCACGACATTGATTGACATGTATTTTTATAAATGAATTCAAATATTTTCTTTAAAATACGACAGAACTTTCCCACCCAACCTATTATATATTTACCGTTTATTATTCGTACAAACACACTAACAAGGCTGTACTTGCAGGTTTGCTAAGGCTAAAGTTACATTAAAAGCTATATTAAGGTTACATATTTAATGATAATAAAGCATAATAGAGCTTTAATTTTGTAAAATCGATTCCATAATATTTTCCGCATCTACTTGAAACTTGAAATCTGAATGGGTCTTAAGTCACTTTCAAAATAAATATATTATCATATTTCATTAAGCAGTAAATTCTCGTCGAACATAATCTTAATGATTTTAAATCCCATTAGTGATGATTTGCCTCAAAATGAAAAGATAACATAGAACGTAACGTAAATATTCTTCATTTCTTCATAGTCTTCATTTTTTGGGAAGGCTATATTCTAAGGCAAGATATTGCAAATTTAAATCAAAAGTTTTATAAACATTTTCTAATCCTAATTTTACCAAGCCTTGACCTTAAGTCACTTTTATAATTTGAACTTAAATTTCCCAATTATTTCATATTGCAATTTTTTTTTAGCAATTAGCAAATAACCCTATCAAAATATATATATATATATATATATATATTTAAATATTTAATATTAATATTTAATATTTAAAATATTTATATTATATTTTAATTGTTTAATATTTAATATTTAAAATATTTAAACTTGGAATTTTTTACGATTATTTTCACAAAATGTGATATTGTGTGTGTGTGTGCCACGACGTGCATCAAAGAGTCATCTGTCTTGCATCTTGTAAACAGGAAGGACTCACTCGAGAACAGAGATTCGTTGAGGAACTAACTGTGCATACAATTTCAGAGCAGTAACCGCAATAGCCAAACAACGTGTTTACGAGCACTGAAGTGAACCAAAGTTTATGCGGATCTTGCATCAGCAAATACATTTTTTTCTCATCTTTTGAAGTATTTGCGTGTTTTTTAATTAAACACAAATTGAAATTAAAAAAAAATAAATGTATATATATATACATATATATATATATATATATATATACATATTTATTATATACGAAAACAATAACATATTAAATGTTCTCATGATTTTCATATGTGTCTGAAAGTCACATCGTGGTATGATTTGTTCTAAATGAAAAAGTGTGCAAACAAACAATGGTTATAAACGATTGGTTTTCGTAAGAAAATTTTAATGCTTTGAAATGATTCTTACAAATTTCTGATTTTATTCATTTCATTGAGCATATATTGCATCTCCTGGGCACGTTTAAAAGCATCGATGAATTTTCGTAAATTAAATTAAGGAAATCTAGTACTCTTTACTTAAGGATATGCGTCAATAGCTTATCGAAAATAAGGGGCACAGCAGTCATTAAAACAAAACGATTTTTCATAAACCTTATAACAAATTTTTGAATTCAGTTTTATGATGGGATATGTGCTATATATGTGTCTATGCATATGCACAAATCGATAAAAGGCATTGAAAATTTAAGCAAAGCAAAATAACTAAATGAAAAGAATCACCAATAAAAGCAAAGAACGTAAAGAACAACTGGACACGTGTGGATGAAATGATAATTTAGATCATTATTATTTATTATGTGTTTTATTGGTCAAAATTAATGACAACATTAAATAAGCTAAACCAATGCCAATAAATTGACGATTTTCAAAGTTTTTTTAATTCATGTTTAGTTGACTCTTATTTCAATTTTACGCTTTGCTTGCGCAATCGAAGTTAAACTTTGTCTCATTGTTTTTCTTATAAGGGATGCGTATGTGTCTGTGTATGATTGCTTTTGTCAATGTTCTTGATTAAGTGATAATATGCTGCTTTTATAACGACACGAAACAATCAGCAGATAACAAAAGCGTTAGTAGGCAATTTGCGCATATCGCAGTATTGTGATTTAATACACAATAGTAGACAACCTCGACTTGAAGAACTAAAAGGCATTTCGGTATCTATTCTTTCATTCAATGAATCATTTTTTTTATTCATTCATTAATTCGTGCTTCGTGCATGGTAATAAAAATGTATAAAGAAAACATTTGCAAAGCATGCATAAGCGACAATAGCAAAGCAAATGGACAAAAAACATTGCAAAACGAATTGGCTTTAAGCCAAACAAAATTATTATCACTATCGTCATTATCTTCATAGTCAATATGAAATTTGCTTTTTTTTTTTTGTTCTTTTCCCCACTATTACACTTTCCTTTGGCCACTTTCCACTTTAGTTATTGTGATCATTTTTCTCTCTTCAAGTGTCATTTCGTAGAGACTTTGAACAGATTATTATTTATCTCCGTGTAGCCATGCAACCGTGCATAGCTCGGGTGTTCTCTTTCATTGACTTTCTTTAGTAAATCTTTTTTAACACACTGTAGTGTGTTGTGTATTTGTTGACCCTGCATTTGCTAGATGTTGCTAATAATATACACATACAGCTGCGACTATCTGTTTTTTTTTTTTTTTGAAAAATGATAAAAACAAAAAAAATTGTTTTTTTATTCCATCAAAATCATATTCGTGTTAAAAGCAGGCAACCAAAATGCTTGTAGGATGCGTTTAACAAACGATTTCTTTTTTTTTTTTTTGCGGTTTTTGTCAAACGGTTAGATAAAGCGATGCATTCAATTACGTCTCTGCATAAACTCGTAATAAATTTTCGTAGTATCGTTTTTAACTCTTAACCCTTAACCCTTAACCCTTTCTCAAACCTGTGGAAAGTTTCACTACGTGCACCGACATTTTATTGAAACAATTTATTAAGATTTGTGCGATATACGCTTAGGGAAAAAGAAATTATGTAAATGATGTATGTATGCATTTTTCAGGCGTGGGAACATTTTCATTCAGGCGATAGTGACATTTTCAAATTGCGCTTGAAATTTGCATTCATCTCGGTACGGAATTATACGTTACAGCAACACATTTTGTACGAATTCGTTTTCTATTGTTTTTTTATTGTTAATTGTATTCATCAACGAACTTTGTGTTTAATTAACACACTTTTCTGTCACCTGCAAGGCGTGATATCGATCAAATCGACATTCTGACACTTACATAGGCTACAATATGACGTCACCAGTATCGAATGAATTGCGTCATAGCCTTATATGTATAACATGGAGTAAGGTTTGCCCCACCGATTTAAGTGGAGATGCAATACGTACATGAATCGTCTGATTTGCTGACATGGCACGATAGCGGTCCATTTTTTCAAAGGCCGGGCTCATTATTGAGATGAATGATTGGAAGACAAATAATTATCAAAAGTATGGCTAAGGGATAAATTTATCTCACCACAAGTAGACTTGCTTATGCCCGTGATTTGGATGTGCACGGTTGTCTCAATTATTTGTTAAGGCATACGATTGTCGGTTTAAAAATTAGGCGCGTCAATATTATATAATAACAAATATTTGGGTTTGAAAGCATTGCAATAACGTGGTTAGGTTCATGTGTCGAATACACTAAACTAAAGTGAAAAGTGAAACTTTAAAAAGAAAATGGAATGAATGCCACGGCATACTTTTATTTCCAA
The DNA here is from genome assembly GCA_000688735.1 of Glossina austeni. NCBI lineage: Eukaryota > Metazoa > Arthropoda > Insecta > Diptera > Glossinidae > Glossina > Glossina austeni. The sequence goes on along the minus strand of KK502478.1, from coordinate 541,026 downwards.
AATGCATTGGTACTAGCCCTTGGTCTCTCCGAGAGCAAAGCAAGCATACAGACTCACTTACACACGCACACACGCACACACGCATGCACCCACCCACAAAGTTTATAAAATAATTCATTTTCGTAGAAGGTTTTTAAGCCATAGACTGTAAAATTTGAAGTATACTTTCAGGATTATAGTCAAGAAGACCTAACGTAGATAGATAAGACAGATAGATAGATATGATGGACACACGATAACCACCAACTACTCATTATAGCAATTATGGTGAAACTAATGACCTTTTGCAACAATACTGTACTGTGCGCAACTCATAAATAAGTCTTCATATTAAGAGGAAATATTCCATGCAAATTGCTTGCAACGAACTCGTTTCTCAGGTTCTACACTTGACGGTTTCAAATGATGGTTTGCTAGATGCTATGCGATTTCCTACGCATACGATTATTATCTCATGTAATGATAATTTTGAAGCATTCGTTTGCCCTCAATTATATAAAATTAGTATGGAAAAGAAAAAAGTTAAGTAGATTAGAAGATAATCTGCGTATATTTAAAGAAAATTATATTAAGATTATATAGCAAATTAGGTTAAATGCAAAAAGATTTTAAAAATTCTCTATTCCTTGTTTATGGCTTTGCATAATGAGTTTTTTTCGTAGCGTTTAAGCAGCATATGAAAAATATTCCGATGTACGAAAACATTTAAATTTTTAATTAAATATATGATAATTAATTAAAGTTTTGCTAATTACGTAGTAGCTCCAAAAGTGTCCGAAATACAAAAATCAGGCAGACGAAAAACCATGCATTTTAAATTGATCGGCATGGTGAACGGTGCGTCTAACTTAAGAATTTCTGGCTGCCATATGCATCCGCACAAACTTAATACGCCCGGGACAACATTATGTGGAAGAAAGCATAATTTACTAATTAGCTGCAAAAACAAATTTCATTTAATTCGACTTTACATGACACCGTGTAAATCTTCTTAATTAATAAAGAGAAAAACGATACAACTGCTAAGTGTAATGTATTTGTTATCGTTTTTTATTTGCGCCTCAAACGCAAGTCATCAGTTATATTAGGATTTTGTTACGCCCATTATTAAAAGAGCTGGCAGTAAGCTAAGTATAGCATGTTCATAACTTCATTGCCATTCACTAGAGATATAATCGTATTTTATTGAGGTTCAATTGATTTTTTCGTTTCGCATAAGTAAAATGAAAGTGAACGTTAAGAAGTAAGAAAATTACATTCGGCTCTCATCGCATCTTTTATAGCCTTTTTAAAGCAGAAGGAAACACAAAAAAAGGAAATTTCGGCACTCTATACTGTTGAATGGGCGTGGCCGATTTTTTTCCGTTTATCTACAGTTATAGAAGGATAACCCATAGAATACGCGAATATTTTTATCGTTAGATCTATTTTAGGTCCATTTTATTCGTTTTCGAAAATAGAAGTGGCGTACTGTGGGCGTATCCTATAACTGGTGTGGCCGAGTTTCGATATAAATCTACTTTTAAATACTTTTAATCTTTCTGTCAGAGTTAAAACCGATATTAATTTAATTTTTCCAATAAAGAGAACGTTTACCACAAACATCCATAGAGACTGACAGATGGACACTGACACCGACAGAGTTTGATACTGGTCAAAAACATGTATATTGTGTGGGATCCCAAAAGTTTCCTTCTATGCGTTGCAGTCAAAAAAGGATTTCCATTTCAAAGGATTCCAATTTCAATATTAGGTGAGCGGAGTCTGATTTTTCTCCGAAATATTTGTATCAATTTTTATCCTTCTAACTGTTACAGTTTGTAAGCGAAAAAAACTCCACTGTTGTTGTTTTTTGAAAGTAAAAGTGGGTTCACGTTACGTTAGGTTGTGTGTGAGCGTGTCCTATGCATGGCGTATGCACAGCCTACGCATAATCTATGCAGGGCCGATTCGCAGTCTTTGCATGCCATATGCCTACTCTGCCACACTGCCTCGGCATTTCGTCTATGCATCTCCTCTACAAATCGCGTCTATGCATCTTGTGTATGCATATCGTCCACGCATATCGTCTATGCATCGCCTATGCACGCACAGCCGATGCGTTGCCTATGCAGGGCCTATGCGTATATTGATTGATTTATGCGGTTCTATTGACCGCATAAAAAAAAACTTTTTAATTGTATTGCGAAAGCTATTTTTTAAAGCTACTCGTGAAGTTATGTGCAATTTGTTTTATGCGTTTTCTTTTATTCGCCATAGCACAAAAACAAGTTTGAGTGTATATCGAAGATCTTTGAAAGAAAAAATATTTAGTTTTCAAAACTTCTCGCAAACGGTTCGTACCTACCCAAAGAGCAGCATGAACAGCAATCATCCTCTCATCGAGAGAAAAATCAAAAAAAAAAATGCATTCAAGAGAAAGATCAGCAAAATATAATAAAAATTGCTTACCGCGAACTTCGCAAATTTTTTGAAGAGCAATAAATTTTCCAAACTTTCCGTCTGCACGAGAAGAGAAAAAATTAGCATTAAAGTCCAGGTCGATTATAAAGATTATTTAATTTTTATTTAACTCAACTGTTCGTTTTAGCGGAGTTCATTTTTAAAATGCGAAAATTTAATACCATACAGTTTATCAAGCATAAAGTTGTTAATTAAGGAGAAAATTTTTTGAAACGTAAATTATTTTTTTAATAAGTTTTAAAATTTAAAAAAAAATTCAAAAGGAACTTGCGACGAAGATCAAAAGTACTTTAAAGATGTTAGAGAAATGTAGAGAATTTATTATTTCACATCAAACATTTTACGCTTGCCGTAGTCAGAATATTTGTTTTGTGGTATACAAAAAAAAAAAAAAAAGGGCAGATATCTTAAATGTAAATTTGTTCATTCATTCATTCATTCATTCATTCATTCATTCATTCATTCATTTACATTAAGAATATACAATAGGTAAACAAATTTAATTTTTTACATGCTATGCACACAATACACGCTGTGTAATGTGTAGTAGACGTTCGGTGCAATGCGTTATAAAAAGATTAAATGAACGGAAAACGTAGTAAGAAAAATGCACAAGCCTGGGGGTAAATCATGCAAAGCAATTAATTGATGCCTAACACAATGCACATATTTTGCGAAAGCATCTTGCAGACCATTGAATAAATAACCTGTAGATTTTGTGTCTATAGACATATGCAGCAAAAAAAAAAAATAGAAAAAAAAACCCTTTAAGTCGAAATTCTTTTAAAATTTGAAAAAGTTTATTTAAAACTTTGATTAGCCTTAGCCAGCCTTTCTTGTTGTTTGTTTTTTTTTTTTTTTTTTTTTTTTTGCAAAAGTACGCTTTGAGAGCAACGAATGAATTGAATCCGTTTTAAGTTAAATTGATTGTAATGATAAAAATATTCAGGAGCAGTCATAGTAGATCTCCCCGATCCTTTTGCAGAGCATCGATACCGGCTCTCCACTATCCCTGTTCGAACTTGTATTACGTCTCTTCCCAAGATGATGATCACATTGCAACGAGTATTTTTATTATCACACCATCTTTGATCGTATTCGCTAAACTTATGCTATTGCATTAAAATCAACTCGTACCGTGCTTTAATATGCTGCGTACACTGCGCTTATGCATATTCAGTTATTGCAGCTTACATTGGTTGGAGGCTGATAAGCTCTAAGCTGTTAAAGCCTGGCGCCAGACAAGCGGACCAATCAATATGAAGCGATAAAATAAAAGGTTTACTGCTATTTGAATCTATCGCAATTGAAAGCACACCATCCATGTTATTCTCGCCATCTTTGGTGCTTTAATTACCCTCTGCTGAGCAAGTAAATTAAAAGTAAAGCAACAAAAAATACTTGAAAAGCCATAAGCATGTAATAAGCAAATAAAATCTTAACAAAATTCAATATTCATTTCGATTCGATAAAATCACTAAAGTACATTGCCGCTCTTCCTATGCGCTTAAATTAATACTTGTGGCAATTAACTGCCGTTCTCCACACTTTAAAAGAGTTTATATCAAAGCATAGCATAGTCCGCATTTAAGGACAACCAATGAATTTTCATTTTTTTTTTTTTTTTTTTTTTTTTGTAAATCCATTCTTAGAAGTTAAACAATTAGCCGAATATACTTAAATATTATTTAGAAGCAATCAATACACACAACTATCACACATTTAAAAGAATTCTTTCTCGAGTTTATAAGAGAAAAAAAATTTTAAACGTAAATTCTGCAGACGCTGTTTAATGTAAATAACGCAAATTTTTTCACATCTAAAAATAGGCAACAAGAGTTTCAAGAGTTTCTCTTATCAAAAAAAAAAAACACATGCGCTTTAAAGCCGTTATTGAATATGCTTTTGAACAGAAACAAACTACATCTTTACATATTGTAGCAGAAAGTGCATACACGGAGAAACTTTTCATATTTTCCGTTTGCAAAGCAAGCAATCAAAACTTTACATATTGGCGCCGAAAAAGGAGCATTAAATTAATTAATTGTATCCACTCTAAGGCCACTCAATGATACCGATTGCCTAAAGTAAATGCAGTTAACTCACAATTCCTCATTAATTATGAGAACAACAGTCAACCTATCAAGCTATCTCTGACTGATTGCCAAAATTGTTAATGTGTGTCTGATATCTGGCAGAGATCTCAAACAATTATTATACACAACAACAAGTGAATAATTATTTTATTTCGATTATTGTTTCAATTGTTTCCCTCCCAACCGATGGGAAAGTTTTGAAGTATTTTTAAAAAAACCTAAGTCAGTGCTTGCTGTTATTAAACATTTGTCTGAAGAGCGTGACGACCTTACGCTACAAAAAGTGGACTTAGCGAGACCAATAGTCGAGTATGTGTCTGTTGTGTCGCCTTTTTTCTATAGGCTCTATATTCTCTAGAATCGTTAGAATCCGTTCAAAAGCAACTTCTATTCATGGCCCTTAGCAGTTTGGCTTAGAACCCGCTTGTCTCTTTGCCTCCTTAGAAAAATAAACAGTCTTACCGTTACTTGAGAAACGTAGATTTATTCTTAGCTAAGTTAATTAACGGTACAATCATTTCGTCGACATTACTTTGTGAGATAAACTTTACAGTCCCGGACCATGTCTGCAGGAATGATGAGCTAGCACATGTGATGAGCACAGAGCTCGATCTTTCCAACGCTTTCAATAAAGAAAACATATTGCGTGAACTTTGTCACCGTAAATGACGCCACTGCACGAGACTTAAAGAGAAACTCATTTTCAGCGCACCCATAGCATTAGGCACGTTTTCTCTTGGAATTCAGCAAATATTTCTATTATACTTGGAATTTAATATTCTATCAAGGACAAATCTTCTTGCCTACATTTCTTTAAGACCTCAAGAACACGAAAATGATAGGAAAAGTAAAATTAATAATTAATAATTAAAAATAATTTAATAATTTGAACTGAACGGTGAAATTCATCCATTTTTATAGCCCGCATCGCTTGTGGTACAAGGATATGTTAAGTATGTGCGGATCTATATAACACCAAGAACGACTTGAGGCAGACTCGCCTTTTACTAGGACGATTGATTCGGAATCATGATTCAGTATCATGTAAGCCTATCTGCCTGCCTGGCTGCCTGGCTGCCTGGCCGCCTGTCCATTTGATGTCTGTCCATATGACCTTGTGTTCAACCTAAAAGCCGTAAGTTTTGAAATATTTTGACGCATTTTACCCCAAGGATGGACGGAGGTTTGGATCAGACTTTTTCGCCCACTTCATCTATAACGCCTTATTTAGGAAAGTCGTCATATGAATATATGTAGGGTAGTATAGGGTCCATGGTCCGCACATGGTGTTTTTACTTAGTTTTTTTTTTTTTTTTTTGTTATTCTTTCGCAAAATTTTTAATTTCTTTGTTTGTATGTGTAATGTGTAAAACACAATTATATGACAAATGATGCTTCGCATGTATTACAGCAGACAATGAAGTTTGAAGATTAATTTTATTGTAGGAAGAGAAAATAAACATTAATTATTTACGTACTTATTTTAGAATGTTACATATTGACTTAATCCTATACCATTTCATGCAAATGCAATGAAATTCTAGAACGAATTCTGGAAGCCAAAACATGCGAACATAGGGAAGGAAGCCTTGCAAATAGAAATCTCCGGTTTCATTGAGGCTTACGGAAGTTGATTAAAAAAAAATGTTTGTAGACAAGTGACAATTGAATAAATTTTTCTTTTTTTTTTTGTATTTTGGAAATTTTTGTTTCAAATCTGTTCACATTTGTTATTTTGTGCAGCTTTGCAGTGGAAAAGTCCCTAAGTATATAGAAGATTTCCAAATTTTTAATGTTATTTCATGCGCAATGAACCCTTGCTGGACACCCTTGGACAATAGTTTCCAGGACTGACACAAAATATCTTTATTACTATTAGAAAGCTCCGACTGTCACGCCACGCCTGTGAAAATTTCTTCACATTATTTTCATTTGTCTACCAGTTACAATGGGCTTAGCGACGCTACATTTGCTTTTTTTCAAGGCCAGGAAAAAATCCGAATTTTTGATTCATAAAAAAAATACCGTTTCAGCTCAACGTTAACTGAAGAGTTTGAGAACAACAAATGGTACATGACTTGCACTTTCTAAACGAGCTTATATGGGCCCTGATGCCTATGCCGTGGATTTTGTTTGCATACAAAACTAAACGGTGCTTGCCCACGAATTAGCCGACATTCTAAAGATTCCGAAATGCAGAGTATTTACGATTTTTTATAAAAAGAGTTTTGACGTAAGAACATCCTTTCCAAATGGATACCGTATTTAAGCAAAGAGGAAGCAAAACGTGAACGTGTTAATGATTCGTAGCTTTTTCTTTAAAATGTTAAGCCACAATAAAAAAGATTTGTTCATGTGCCGTCTTGGGACAATGGACGAAACAATACTACGCTTTCAAATCGAAATGTCGGCTGAGTGGGAAAGTTGGGCCAAGTGACCAATGACGCAACAGTCGGCTGGCAAGCTTTGCATCTCAGTATTTTGAAATCGTACGGTATTCTGTTCATCGACTACCTTAAAAAAGAAAGATCAGGAAAGGAGAAAATTTCCAAAAAATGGCTTCAGCTAGTGAAGAAAAAGGCGTTCTTACACAACAAAACAATAGTACAGAGCCGTAAAGTGAGGGCTACAATGGCAAAATTGTCTGCTTACAAATAAGAATTGGGTGTTCCAAAGAATTTCTTGAGAAATTATTTTGTAAAAAAAAGTATCGATGTGTCAGAGAAGAAGTTTGTTGTGTTTCACTTTGCGACACTTTGTTGAAGAGAAAAGAAATGTTTTTCCGTCGATTTTTTAGGCAAAGACAATTTTTTTTTTTTTAAAAACAAGAATTAAAAAATAAAAATCTGGAAAGCGAAAACAATTGGTCAACCGTGCGAATCGCTAGAATATAAATATTTTGTCAGAAGACAGGAATATTTTGAAATTTCATTTTTTTACTTTTGTAAAAACTTTTCATTTAATATTTGAAAATTTGGAAATCCTTGCCTCTATAGTAAACTTATTTAATAAATTCTTTAATTCAGTAAAGTATTGCACTTCGGACGTATAAGTCACAAATTTATTGGCTTAGTCCAACTTTACTCAACAACCCAAAAAAAAAAAAAAAAAAAAAAAAAAATTCTTTAATATTGTCTTTCGCCTTTTATTTTGTAAATCGTTCCAGTGACATCCCCGAAGAAGAATATTGTAAAACATCAGTCAATGGATTTCCTTATTAACAGCAGTTCTACGATGGCGGAAACCCAGCTAAAAGCCCACAATTCTGGATGAATGGAGTCTTATTGTTTTGGTCGATTGTCAAAGGCGTCTTCGCTAGAGTGCGATCGTCGTGTATACATTTTCTGAGGTACGAACTACATGACTCCGGTGATGGATATTATTGGGGGGGCGGTTGTTCTGGTTATTTAATGAGTTAATTAACTATATGGACCGTCCACTAAACTTATTATTTCCGGAGCCCTGTATGGCCGAATTATCTCATTTTGGGGAAAACTGATCATCTAGCACTGGTTTATTCTTATCTTGATATGAGTCGATCTTGAAATTCATCACTCCTTTTACGCTTACCTTCTTTCTTACACGACGCAAATTAATCTAATATTTCCGTCTTGTATATGTTTTTTGTGTAATACTTTTATTAATAATAATTAATAATAATTCGAATTTCCAATCATTCATAAATTTGCATGGACACGAATGGAATTTATTTATGCATTCCTAGAATAGAAACTCTTTTTAGCAATGGCAGTTCTTTATGGATGATTATATTTTAGGCGTGTGTCACAGATTTGTTGATTATTCCATTCAGGCTTGAAGAAGACTATGTTCAGAAATAAAATCGAAATTTGTTTTTTGTTACTTTGTCGCGGGGATTATCGACCGGTGTGATAAGATGTTCCAATTCATTGATTACTACATTGCGTTAATGATCCTAAACGGGGTTAGAATTGGAATTGAGAGGTGAAAATATTGAAAAATTCATTAAAAGGTTTTTATTAATTAATAATATACCTCAACTTTAATAACAGATTCTAGTTGAAAATGTTTTGCATTATAATTAATAAACCAAGTGCTCAGGTGAATTGCCTCATGTTTCTGTAGTCTTGGCCTCAATCTCATAAGCTTATTATTATTATTATTATTATTATTTAGAAAATGTTTATTTATTTATTTACCCATGAAAATATATACACACATATATAGACACATGTAAACGGAGATGAAGAAAGAAAAATGAAAAAATATGAAAGTAGATTAAGTTTGCTTTTAATAAACCATCGGACTTTGTTTTTCTTTAAGCAACATGTAAATGCATATGCTCGGAACGAGTGAGTGAATCAACCTGAACTCTAAGCCGTAATCTTGAATGTTTAAAATTTTCCAACTGAATGAATTTTACGAAAAGAACTTTCATAGAATACGTAGTAAAGTCTAAATCACTTTCATTGAAAGGCTTTAACTTTAACCTTTTTTCTCGTTTTTTTTTTACTTGAGTACGTGGCCTTTTTAATTAACACTTCACGTTAACTCATTGATGTGTATGAGAATTATTAATTTTTCAGCTGCCAGGAAAATGCTTCAAATAGCTTATAGCGGTATATTCATCCATTTGTCAGTATTGATGGAATATAGTTTATTAAAAGAGAAAAACACACACACACACACACACACACACACACACACACACACACACAC
>KK502478.1:493144-520439 GCA_000688735.1 Glossina austeni | reverse complement strand
ATAAAACAAGGTGATAAGAAAAAAAAAAAAAAAAAAAAAAAAAAAAAAACATATCCAGCGATCTCTTATAAGCTTTACGTTTACTTTAGCCTTGACTTTACAAAAAAATGAACAAAAAAAAAAAACCTATTCTTCATACCTACTAAACATTCCATAACATCATAATCTATTTTCCCAGAAACGGCGGATTATTCCTTCATATTTTTCGTTTATTTAAGCTTTAGAAATTTACATGAACAACATGTCATGGGCCATGGGGTTAATCGCTAAAAGAAGGAAAGAAATTATTTTTCGCTAAGACCGCGCACTTTGGCATCCGACATATGCTTGTTTTTGTTGTTGTTGTTTGTATACTATTAAATATATCTCGAACGTTAAAACATTATCACAACTGTGATAGCGCAAGCATCCTATTCCATAATGGGAGCACGAAATGCATCAATTTCCGTTCATAGATATATGTAAACATTATATGTAAACAATATACATAACGATAAGGGATAAAGCTTCTGGTTGCTTGATTGCTTTATTTGACTTTATTAACTTTCTTCTTATAAATGATTGAAAATGATTTTGTGAAAAAAAATCCGTACTTCTCTTCTATACGACGGTCAATGCGTAAAGGATGATGCAATCTTCTATGCTGGTAGGTGCAAATCTATGGACAAAAATATAGCTAAAAAAAAAAAAAAAAGAGAAAAAAGAATAATAAAATTTAATTAATACGAAAGCTTTCACGTTTAAGAGCAATATTCTCTTACTTACTTCTTGCCCTCTCAGATCTTATGAACACGGAACAATTACAAATTGAATGTCGCTTATCGACATAATTGCAATGATCGTAAATTGTGGTTAGTTTAGCCCAATTAGAATGGTCGCGTATGCTCATGATGTATAAATGAAAACAATTGTTAGAGCACAATACCTGAGCAAGCAAACGCAAGAGAATACGAGATGTTCCCGTGAAAGGATTCTGTTCGCATTTTTCGATAACTGTTTTCGATAAATGTCTGCTGATGGAAACAAAGTGATGTGAAATGAAGGAGAACGGGCGCTAAATGTGAGTAAGTAAATGGTATGGTAACTATATACAAAAAGAAAATAAATAAATAAACAGAAGATAAAATCCTCTAATATGAAAATATAAATAAATAAAAAAGAGCTTTTGCTTGAAACAAGCGATAGGTGCGTTTGTATAGTTGTGCAGGCAAAGGCAAAGCTTTCTGATTTCGAAAGGAAAATTAAAAGAAAACAAAGCAGAATAAAGGCAAAAAAGAAAAGAACAAAGCAACAACAACAACAACAACAACAAAAGTTAATAAAAGTAAAATGAATTAAGAGTCACTCGAGAACATAAATATTGCGATTTTGTCTCCTCCAAGAGAGCTGTTGCGACATGAAATCTCTCTCTTAGATAATATAACATGTGATAGAGAGCGCCACTGTAGAGAGAGAGCATGTGTAGAATAGAAGCAGAAGCATGATATTAATTGGAGCAAATGTTAACATACACAAACAAACACCTGTCTGCTGTAGCTGCTTATGAAAATGTTAAGTAGGGAACGGAATGTGTAAAAATTTTGTTAAACTTGAACGCGAGTAGAAATTTGAGATGCTGTGCACACATGTCTTGAACCTCTGAAAAGCTTTAAAGGACAATTCAGTTCAATTTGCAACATTCATAAAGAACAATTCATCCTTTGCATCCTAGTTCAACTACTGTGAATAAGCAAAAAAAAAAAAAAAAAAAAAAAAAACAAAAAATAAATGAAGATTCTTTAAACATACCCAAGAAACCAACATACTGTGACGATTAAACCTCTACTCGTATATACGATTTATATTAGATATAGATATTAATCGAATGAAAAGAAAAAAAAAAGTGTGCTTTAATAAGTATTAACAAAAAAAAAAAAAAAAAAAAAAAAAAAAAAAAAAAAACAACACATATGTATCTACAAAAAAAAGCAGAGATTTAATGGCAAAAGCGCTTACGAAAGGCTAGAACAACATTTTATTAACATTTCGGTGAAAAACAAAAGAAAAATCGGTCTTTCTAAACGAGTTGTGATTGTTGTTGTTGTTGTTAGTGTTGGCATACTTTAAACTACGTGTACATATGGCTGTCCGTGTATGCATGTGTATGTTTGTAAACTAAATAAACTTGATTACAGAAAAAATTTTGGAAAAGTAAAGGTTATGAAAATTTTTAATAAACTTTTCGTAGTTATTCAGTTTTTTTCTTTTCTCTTGCCTTTTTTCCTTTTTTATTGTGGTGAAAACACGTGTTATATAGAAAAATTTTACTTTTACAAGAGAACATGTAAAATGCTTTCGAAATAATGTTTATGTGAGTGCATGCGTGCGTACATGTAAGCTATAAAGTATTCGTTTGTAATAATCATATGAGAAAAAAAATTTCCTTGAATTTTTATAGTAAGTGTAAGGTCAAGTATTTGAGATGCAATTCCTCCGTCCTTCTTATTTCTAACAAATTCGCAAACGTATATGAACAACACACATTTGAAAGGTCATTGTTAAATTATACAAGGATTTCAAACGACATAGTATTTCTGATAAATACTCTAAATACTATTCATTGAAGGCCTTCTTTCCTCCTTCCTAACATACGTTACGTATACGTATGTATGTATGTATGCATGCATGCATGCATGAATGCACGTACATTTGCACGAAGGATGCGTGAAGAACAATTTTATTAAACGATTTACAATCAAAATGTGTATATATTCCTGAACCGGTTGCCAATAAATGTAAACTAATAAAATGTATATAATCAAATTATTTATGACGTCATACAATTGGTCAACGACTTATTATACATTCCAGACAAATTTGACTGAATATTAAGTATTTGCTGCCTGCAGTTCATTCATTCGAAAACTTTTGCAATATTCTCGTGTGAGAACTAAGCCTAAACCGTATTTTTTCTTTCATTTTTCGTATTTCGTATTTCAGTAATTGATAAAAAATTCCAATCTCTTCACTTTGAAATTCGTTATAGGAAAGGAAAAACTTTTTCAATGAATTTCAAATTTTACCGACCGCATACGCTTCATCTACACACATTTACACATAAATATTTACATATACACGCGCGCGCGCGCATATTTATATATATGTACATATATACGTACAAGCCGTACATTATCATTCTAACGTACATACTCGCGCGTATATATACACACAACTAGTTAGGCTAACAATGGAAACAGAGTATTAGCAAATAAGTGTTGTGCATAGCATGTATGAAACGATTGTATGGATTTTGACCCCTTAGAATCTCAATATATATATATATATATATATATATATAGTGTGGATCTATTACGAGTATATATGTAAATGTGTAAAAAATCAGCTCATAACGAATGTTGTAAGGGCATTGCAGCGTTCCTTTTGTCTGTAAACAGCCAGAAATACGCTTAGGCAAAGATTTCATAAATTGAACCATGACCGTCTGTCCGCCCGTCCATTATATCTTATTGCGATGCTCACGGTAGCAAAAATTGAAATGTAAATAAGCAAAAAAATATTGAGCCTTTGGGCTATACAATCTTGTCTTTCTTTCATTCTATTCATACTCATACACTCGCACATGAGATTCGCTAATACTATCCTTATTGGGGTTAATATTTTTGTGACTACCTAATTCAAAATATATATATATATATATATATATATATATATATATATGGAAAGAACAAAATAACAACACCCCGAACAATAACCTACCGCACCATACTAAACAATAGACAAAGCGAACAGTAGTCATTTATATAAGAAAGCAAAAAAAAAAAAAAAAACACACACACACACACAAAAAAATATAAAAGAAGAAAGGAAACAAAGGAATGTATGTTTATACATTTGTTTGCTTGTATCCGTGCTTTTGTGTATTGACAAATGGCAACAAAACCAGTCAGTCTGCTGCAGTAATTCCAGAAATACCAAAGAATACAAAGAATACAAAAACAATGGCAATAGCAAGTAATTTATTATTTAATCTTTTGTGCACCACAGTGCGTATAAGTGGCCAATAAATACATGAACAATTTAATGTTAAAATTTAATGGTAAATAAAATTCATAACATTTATTCCCACTAAATTTTTTATTATTTATTGCTTTCATTGACTGATATCCGACTAAATTAGAACTAATGGCAAGTGTGAGCAAAAACGGAGACAAACTTGCAACTTTGAAGCTAATTTTTTAAGAATAATAAATGCCTTTCAAGTTTATGCTGAGACTGGGCGCGGCTGAGAACGAATTTTAATCGAAATCATTTGCCTTCTTTTATACACATAATGCATGCATCAGTTGGCGTTAATTTTAATTTAAGTGATCATTAAAGCGAAAGGGAAAAGGGAAAAGCAAGAAACAAAAACAAGAAACAAAAAGATAAAGATAAAGAACATTCAAAAAGGATCGCGAAAAGGTAAACAGCTTGTACTGTATTTCCGAAATAATCAATACTTCATAAAGCTCTTGCTATAAATATTTCGATTAGCGATATTTAGTTTACTGTACCCCTAAAATTTGCGGAATTAATGTATGTATGAAAAGGGATTTTTTTAATTCCGTAAGTGTTAAGACACACCCTGAAAACATGCGAAAACACAAAAAAAAAAAAAAAAAAAAAAGAAACGGCAAGTTAGAGAAAATTTGATTGCCAAACAAAACATTTCAAAATATATAAAAAAAATGTAAATCCAAAGGCAAAGCTAACTGAAATTTGTACAAAAAACATACAAAAATAGCGTAAAAACATTAAGCTGCAAGGAAGGTATCAAAGCATTAAATTTCACTAAAAAAAAACAAAACCGAAAAAATCACAAAAACAACAAATGATAACAACTTTCTAAAACGTGCACTTTGTTAAAGAGAGAATATATCGTGTATTTACTCTTAGATGGATACGCAAAGAGAAAAACCCTAAGAGTGTTAAGTTCGAAGTGTAGCGTCGCAGGAGAACTTATATAAACGCACACAGCTACAGTTCTTATTTAGGCAGAAAAAAGCATGGGCCATATAAAAAGTCTCCGCGGTTTTTTGATACATTTTTGAAGAAATATTTTCTTTATTGGAAATTCATTGTAAGCAAGCAAATATTGACTATTATGATCTATGACCCTTTGCCATCTTTCAAGTAGCTTCATAGTTCCAGCGGTATAGAGCTTCTGTAGTTTATCGTCGAAAGACCTGGTTAAGTGATTTTCAGGGTCCCTTCGGTCGGCCATTTTTTTACCACCAACCACACAGTTTTGCAGAGACCGAAACAAATGGTAGTCAGTTGGTGCCAGGTTCGGGCCATACTGTGGATGCATCAAAACTTCCCAACCAAGTTCACTCAATTTGTGCCGAACCATCAAACATGTGTGTGGCCGCGCATTGTCATGATGGAACCCAACTTCCTTTCTGTTACACTATTTTGGCCGGTCTTTCTCGATTACTTCTTCCAAAGGGTCGAGTTGTGCACAATACAGGACAGGACGAATTGGTAGTTTGCCAGGTTGCAGTAGCTCATAATGGACAATTGGCTTCCAATCCCACCAAACATTCAACATAATCTTCTTTGCCGACAATCCAGGCTTTAAAGATGTCTGTGGAGCGTCACCAGCCTTTGACCATTACCGCCAGCATTTAATATTCTCGTATTTCATCCAGTTTTTATCGCCAGTTTTTATGGATTCGCTTTCAATTTCGTTTTTTTAAAAAAAAACATTTTACTGATAGTAATTTGGTCAATCAAATTTCTTTGCGATAATTCATGCGGCATCTAAACCAGCTTTTTTTGTAGCCTGACCTTTTCAATTGATTCCAATTTGTCACGTGGTTGATACTTAGTGCCTCCACTATTTCCTGATCGCTTGCATGCCTGTCTTGCTCTACCAGTTGCAAAATTTCATCGACTTTTTCAGGCTGACTGACCGACAAGAGCGAGGTGCATCTTTGACATCAAAATTTCTGGAACGGAATCGCGCAAACCATTCCCGAGTCCTTCATTTACACAGAACATTCTCACCGTACGCTTCACAAACATTTTGGCATGTTTTTGCAGTAAAATCCATCACACAGCGCATTTCTTCAGATATTTTACTCATTCTCAAATCAGTAGAACTTTTTATACGGGAATTAAAAAAGTACTTTCACAAAAAAAATGCAATGTCACGTTTTAAGCACATGTTCGTTTGACACAATCAGGTGTGTGTTGCCAGATATATAGGCATTATTTAATAGCAAAAACCGCGGAGACTTTTTATATGGCCCAATATTTGTATATATATATATATATCTATATTTAGCGATGTAGTGAGAGTTTTTTTAAATGTGAAAAATTTTGTGTATCTCAATAAGTACTGAAAGTAAATGCGACTAAAAAAAAAAAAAAAAAAAAAAAAAACTATAAACAGCTTAAGTCGATTATTTTAATACCCAACCGTAGTTAGGGTAACTTGAAAAAAAATGTGTGAAGAAAGCTGCAATAAATTATCATATCATTGTATCACATAATTCATCATCAAATAGACAAATGGCTGTCTATCTTTCCATAGCTCGACAGCGAAACTTCGCTGTACATTATTTGCAGTAACTCCGGTCAAAAATACATCAAACCGTCAGAGTATAGGACATCAAGCAATAGAAGAAGTTTATGTCAACATTTCTCATCCAGGTTGGGTCAGATGTACGAAATTTCTTTCTTCACTAACGAACAGGTGGAAATGTGTCTCAAAATTAAAAAAATTTATATCTCTACCGGGCGCAAAAAAAGCCAGTGTGTCTGGCGATGTGTCGTTGCAAAGATATTGATTATCGCAATCCCTCAGTTGATGAAGGCTTTAACCGATTCGGTTCCGCGTTTGCCGACCATGTTATACAAATAAATGAACTTTATTCGCCTTAGAAAGATTATTTGATATTCATCGGTTCCAGCAGTTTGCTTGCGCTTAATTGCATGCAGTGATCAGTGAATCAATAAAGAATTTTGGTCCAATCGCGAACTCTATTGAAAACTAATGGGACCATCTTTACGACTATTTAACATAAAAAAAACCCTATTTTAGCAGCAGTCGATGACATGGTAACTGAAAATGGAAAATAAATGTTAAGTTCCGCTTCATCTAAAAGTGTTTAGAAAGGATAAGCCTTTACGACGCAACAAGATCCAATTTTTTGTATTTTACGATGAAAATTCGCGCATAAACTTTGTTTCGTAAGCGTGGACTTTGTAGGCCTATTTTTTTGGACTCATAAAAACGTGGCTTTCACATGCAAACAAGATAAAATTTTTGATATGATTCTGATCTGATGATATTTTGACAAAGTAAGGGATGTGAGAAAAATTGCACTACGCAAAGTGGTATAGCGTTTTCAATAGTCTGCCTTGCTTGGGTTATGAGAGTTCAAATTTGAAAAGACTTAAAGTGTTCTCCTACGCATTATAATTCTGCTAAGTACTCATTAATCAAAGCGCGTCATTGCGGCGTGTACCACACAGCAACACGCTTGCGATAGGTGCCTGTTAACTATGTAAAGTCCGATGTCCGAAAATAAAACGTAAAATCTATCCGAACAATTGATTCTATCAAATCTTAATTTAAGTGATGGATGGAGGAGCAGATATCTATACACACTGGATGGGATATCCAGTACGTATAAATATTTCGCAAAGGTATACATGTTTGAGTTTTATTATTTTGCTCTCGAAAAAACAAAACAACAAAAAATATTATAGCGGCCCAGGACCAAACAATCGCTTAGCGGAGTTATTTATATAACGACTTTGAAAACTAAAGCATTGTATGGGAAAAGGTCGAATTTAGAATAGCATCTGTCGTTATAATGTACTAAATTTCATCAGAATATCTCACTAAAGCTCACGAGTTGTCGGTTGAGCACAAGGATGTATGGACAGACATTAAACCGACAGATGGACATTCCATTCGTGCGTTCAGAAAGTGATTCTTCGTGATCGGTACAATAAAAGGCGGCTCTATCTCAAGCCGTTTCAAGTTTCAAGCCAAGTCAAGTGTACTGCAGCCTTGCACCGCAAGTTGTGAAGGATAGAAAAAGAAATGAATGTTAATTTCTTTTTGATTTTTCGAATTTTGGTCGCATATAACATTCAATTTGAATTATTGAGTTAAACTTTGCCTTACTCGAGCATATTCAGTTCCATTCAGTTTTTTCTCTTCTCTTTGTGTTCTTAAGGTCTTAGGAAATGTAAGCGAAAAGACCTATCCTTGGCGGAATATTAAATTCCAAGCCCAATATGCCTATTTGCCGTAGTTCGGGAGAAAACGGGACCGAAGCTATGTGCGTGGTAAACATAAGTTTCTCTTTAAGTTGCAACGGTGGGAAAAAAAGTCATTAAAGTTGGAAAATAATTTGGATGAAATTTTTTGTATGCATTTTTTCTAATATGTAATCAATATGTGAGTAAACAATCTGACAGAATTCACTTGCCGTATTATAAGTGGGTATCATTTGCTTATAGAATTTTTCCCATCGATCAGAGATTGAAAATAATTAAAAAATAAAAATAAAAAAAAAAAAAAAAAAAAAAAAAAAAAAAAAAAAAAAAAAAAAAAAATAATTAAAAAAAAAAAAAAAAATAAAATAATTATCTATTAGTTTATAGCAATTGTTTGCGATCTCTGTNAAAAATAAAAAAAAATAATTAAAAAAAATAAAATAAATAAAATAATTATCTATTAGTTTATAGCAATTGTTTGCGATCTCTGTCAGATACTAAACGCATATTAACCACTTTTGTGATCAGTCAGAGATCAATCAGTTAATTATTATTCTCTCCCTTCCCCGATGTGTCAGTTATTAGTTCAATCTGCTTAGTAATCTGCTAAAAAAACAAAATAATTTTTGGTTTTAGTTTTGCTATCGGTCTGTTTCGCATTTCGCGCTTTATTTTTTTTTTTTTCCTTCCCTTACAATTCGACAATTTTCAATTTAATCTTAAATTAATGAATTCAATTGATTCCTTATATTATAAGATGGTTTTTGGGCACTTACTTTAATGCGTTACGCTCTAAAAAAAACTTCTCAACTGATTCCTGGTCGTGCGGTGTAATAATAATTTTGTTTTTGTGTCTATTCACACTTGTACAGCACCTTAAAGCGTTCTACGGGAAAAATACATATTTTTAAGGTATTAGAAAGTATTTAGAGCATAACTAATTCTTTTTATTTGAAGACATGCTCTTACTACTTACGAACTGGATACATATATGTACATAAATATCTTCACATGATGTCATATCTGGTTCGTAATAAATAACCGGATGCGATGCTTTCGAATTGCTTTTATGGAAGCAGTAGTAGTTTTTCTTTTCTATCACTATCACTATATCACTATCACTGCCAGTTAACCTATTTTGCTGTCCTTTAAGGTTTCACAAAACTAAAAGAAGAAAAAAGGCAAAAAAAAAAAAAAAAAAATTAAAAATGTCTTTGCTTCAATATAAGCCCGAACACCGCGACACCTATTGCTTTATACCCATCATAAAAATTTCTCATTAACTATTTTTTTCCTATATATTTGTATGCATGTTTTTTCCCAATGGCTGGTAATATGGAACAAGCAAGGGAAGAATGTATGCATGTTGTATGTTGATGTTGATAGGGATTTCATGGACGCGATACACACATCGCATATTCATTTATTTATGTCTATCCTACTAAACGATTTAATAAAAAAAGCAAATAGAAGCAGAAAAAATTTTTCAAATCTTAACTGAAGGGTAGAAACCATCGTCCCACCATTACCGTCAGAATTTACAGCCGCCATCATGAGCCTGATGTACTTAGATAAACATTTAAAAAAAAAAAAAAACAATAATAATAAAAGTAATGCAAGACAATGCGCGAGCATGCTTGAGTCATAAGTATTATGTGGTAAATGGACAACAAGTCAAAAGACTTCCGGATGAATTTTGGTTGTTTGATTTAGTTGTTTGAGGCAAAATTACTTTATATATTACGTTGAATACGTTTAACGTTTTGTTAGATTGCTAACTAATGCAGTTAATGCAGTGCAACTAGAATATAAATGAGATTTAAAGCAAAAACTTATATATTTTTTCATTATTTGTTATTACCCGTTATCTGCTTCGTTATCCGAAAAAGCTCCAGATTACACTTCATATTTTGCGGCTTACCGACGCACAAAATATGCGTAAGGTAAATGAGTGCAGCTTTAAGAAACCTGTTCCCCATTGCGGCTATGTATCTGCATACGATGGAAATTTACAGTGAATTTTGATTTTTTTAATGAATAAATGAATGGTTTCATAGTTAAACGAGTGAAAGGTTAAGCGAAGAAACGGATCAACGGCTGGAAAGCAAACCAGTTACGACAAATAAACTGAAGCTGAAAAGAAGGCTAGAGTGGAAAGATTAGCGAGCGTTTGCAACGAAGGCGGCGCGGCGAAGACCATAATGGGGTAAAATATGCAAAGACAGAAGATCGGACAACACACTAGGAATATACATTTCGAACCATTTCGGTTAGTGAAATTATTAGTCGCAAAAAAAAATGATAACGAAATTATGAAAGGTACGATATATTTATCACAACGTAAGAATGCATTTTTATTAAAACTTTTTGGGGCATAAAATAGAATTCGCAATTTAGTATCGAAAACAATTCCGGCAGCACATTGAGAAAGAGTTAAAAAGCAATTCTTTACATTAATCTTCGAAATCTGCTTCGCTTAGCTTGATAACACTTTGTTACAATGATTACTATATAATTTGTTGTGTGTGTGTTTTGCATCTTTAACTTGAAACTACAACAGCTATATATATGTACATATAAAAGAAAAACAACAACAAAGTTGTAGAACTAATTTCACTATTTTTTCGAGGCGAAGCTCGAGCATCTTTCCGCTAAAGTAGAAAGAGCGAAGCATATTGCGTAAGGCATCAGCAATCGCGATTTTTTTTACAAGGTATTTCAGATCAATATATGTATGTAAGTAAATTGTAAAAATATATATTCTTTTTTTCTTCTTCTTCTGCAGAAGTCAGCAAATCAACAAAAAAATGATTCTGTGTGCATAGTAAAAAAAAAAAAAAAAACAAGAAAGAAAGTTACATTCGGCGGAGGCCGAATCTCGCATACCCACCACTATGTTTTTCGCCTTCTACTCTCCAAGTTCTTTTATTTGATACCCATATCGCATTAGTCGCAGTGTCTACCACATTCATGTTGAAATTAACCCATTTTTGGACAGATGATATATCTTCGTCTAAGGAGTGCATAATATAGTTTTAAATATTCGGTTCCGTTTGCCCTTCTGATAAATAAGCATAAAGCAAAATTTAATCACTTGTAACTTTGCGTGGACATGGCGGATGTTTTCCATTTTTTGCACGTACGGAGCAGAGTGCTTCGTAAAGTAAGTGTGGAAAGTTTCAGCCTTTTTAACTTTTATCATTTTTGAGTAACGAGCAAAAATCCAAAAATTTTTATTAAAAAAAACTGAGTTGCGTTCAGCTTACGCTCCACTGCGCGCTTCCGGCGCGATTCCGGCCGATTTGGCCCGTTTTCAATACCAACCTGCGTGCAGAAACTTCCAATGTTTTCATTCTTCATTTTTGCGATCAGGAGGGTGCCAACAACACGCTCCACACAGGCTCACAGACGGACAGACATGGCTAAATCAATTTAGAATTTCACGTTGATCGAGAATATATATACTTTATAGGGTCTCTGAAGTTTCCTTTTGGGTGTTACATACATTATGGGAAAAAACAAAGTGAATGTATCCCCATCCTAGAGTGGTAGGTGTAAAAACAAAAAGCGAAATGAAAATGTGTCAGAATTCGAATTAAAAATGTATTTAAAAAATGTACGATAAATTTTACTTCTCTCTTTCTCGCCATATTTACGATCAAAAGAATTTCAACAAAAGAATGAGCAACGAACATATGGATGACAAGTTACACGAATGTAGCAACTAAGGGAATTAAGGGAATGATGAACGAGTGATAGTCTGAATCTAATAAGGAGGGTGCGGGCTGACAAATAAATAAACAACATGGCGGACAAATATTACCAATGAATGCTTAAAAATCAAGTGTATAGGGAATGGGAAGCCTCTAGATGGCGCTAAAATAGTTCAAACTTCTTGAGGTTTGTGTCTTTGCTAAGACATAATTTTTTGCCAAGTAATAAATATTACAACAAATAGGAGAATTATATTCAGTCGTGGCTTAATCTGTTACACTTATCTCCGTTATCCTAAAAAATATGAAAAATTGCAGAAAGGAAGCAATTTTTTATATTCTAAAATAATGGATTGGCGCGGATGATTTTTTCTATTTGCAGAATAAAGATGGAAATTGATATGGCGAATGTATTATATAGGCAGACAGACGGACATACTTAAATCGATTCCAAATTTTTTTGCTGATCAAGACAATATCAACTTTGTGGGGTTTCTGAAGTTTCTTTCTGAGCTTTGCAAAAATTTTGACAAAATGAACATATCCCTCATACTTCGATCGCTTTCAATACTTGAAGATAATCGAGTTGATTTATTTTTTATCGTCGTTTATTTAACTGCTTGCAAACGTTGCAAACAGCTAATTATAGGCAATCGAAGCACTTTTTCGAATATCAAACTTCTTTCGGAATTCTTATATATTTTGAAAAATTACTTTTGAAATCTGCTCCTTATCCCCTTAATTTAATTTAACGTACACGTATGTTAGCCGAAAGAATGCAGAGTTTGTCCGAACCCACTTGTCAAAAATTTCAATTAAATAATAGTCGTGTCTTTCCCTCTCTTATTATATATATTTCTAGTGCGATTTTTTGCTGCAACAAATGAAAATGAAAAAAAAGTTCAAACAGTGCTGTTGGAGTTTTAGTTTCTTACTGACTAAGAGAGAGTATTTATTGACATACAAGCCACTGTTACTACACCAATTGAGTAACAACGTCTTCTTGAATAAAAAATTCGTTATCAAAATGTCCTTAGGATTAAAATCTCCATAGGAAATGACATTAATTAGAAAAAAAAAAAAAAAAAAAAAAAAAAAAAAAAAAAAAAAAAAACAAAAGAACTTACTCATAATCTATTCAGGAAATTTAAATGTAAGCAACTTTGGTGTTCACAATGTCGCTTAAACATCATGAAAATTCAGACAAACGTTGTACACAAAAACGATTCACGTTTGCATTACACAGCAAGGAAGATGTGATGCAAAAACTTAAGAAGGTTTAATTTTTTCCTGATTTTTAATTTGTAATTTTCTGAATGTTTTGTCATTATGAACAGTTGACGTTTGAAGACTTCAATTTATTTCATTCTAATTATTACAATAACAAAGTGGAAAATGCATAAAATTAAATGCGAAAAGTGAAATCAAAGATTACGAAAATGTATAATAAAAAAAATAACAACAAACAGCAGAAATTTAGACATCAGCGACAAGGATACATTACTCATTCATTCACTCAGTTATTTATTCATTCAGTTCACTTGACACATACACGAGAACAACATTAGAGGTTCTGTGCAATAATAACAAATAATTCATGGACGTAACTACTATCTAGCCTCACATATATCTATTGTGTGGTCCTTAGCTTATCCGTTTCGGTGTAGTTGAACTGTCAGTCTTGCTTTTACTTTTATCCATGCATATACATTTATATCTACATACATACATACATGCATATATATCTATATAGCATATGTGTATATACGTTTGCGTACACATACGTGCACGCATGCTGTATATGCACAACTCGATTGGTTGGCTTTTAATCGTAACGATGTTGACGATAAGGATTTGTAGACACAATGGAAAAATTTTTTTTTATTATTCTTCTTAATATTTATACCCTTTAGTTAGTTATGGTGCACATTAAGTGGGCGCGAATGGCGACGAACTTGAACGTATTTATTATACCGATCGATTCGAAGCAACTTTCAGAGTCCTTTCAAGCTTATCTGTTCATCCGTCTGTCCGTCTGCCTGTATTATTTGAGTTTAGCTTACAAATCGCAAATTTTTGAGATACAGGCATCTTGAAATTGAATTGAATAAGAGAATTTTTATGACCTCTTTGCATATATTTCCCAATATATTAAAAATCGGCCCTTTTATGAAAACAAACTGAAATTTTTAAATTCGCTCGAGAAAAATCATAATCAATCATCGTAATCAAGAATAACAAATTGTTTGAAACGACAATTAATTTTGCTAAACTTGGGTAATATCAATTAAAGGTTTAGCCCCCTCCCGTAGCAGGCCTTTTATGAAGAGTATGCGTTCACAAGTAAGTAAGCTACGATTTTTGGCATTTTATCACGAATATATTTAACGGTCGACTTGAAATTCCGCATTCTAAAATTTACAACGTACGGTCCGATTATAAGAATCTTGTAAGCCAAAATTTCCGATGAGATGAAATGCAAATCAACGGCACGGTAGACGGGTAGACCGACAGTCCAGACACTGTAACGTAAACCTTTCGTCGTGATTTTTATTTTATTATTTTGTTATTTATTTAAATTCTTTTAAAATAAAGTTCGTAGCACTGAATTGTGAGTTTTAGGATAATCTAGAATTTATAAAAAATTCTGAGGAAATCCATTTACGAATTATTTTCACGAATTTAAATTTGTAATGCTTTAATTCGCTTTAATATTACGACTCAACTCTCTTGATTCAAGTTTTTCCCAAGAATATTACCGTTACCTAAACTCAACGCTTATTTTCTCCTTTTTCATCCTCTTTATTTCAAAATTTACTAATGTTGAATACTAATCATGGTCAATTAACTCAAACATCTCTAAAACACGTAAAAACATGCGTTGTCGAGACAAGCTACTAAACGATTTTAAGGGACGGGTCACTATTCTGTTCTAGATTTTTAATTTTGCAGGCACTTTTGTTGGACTTTATTAGAGCCTCTAATCGATTCTTTATATTATCCACCAGATACATATACGCCGTGTTGTTTAGTCAGGAATGATGGACATAACCTTGGTGCACAAAGTATTCAAAGCAATTTTAGTAAACTTATCATTTGCCGTCAAGAATGATAAAATCGGATTTTCCTGTGATTAGGACTCGATTTCTTTTATGTATATTTCCACTTAATCAACTCCTACTAAGGGTTTGGATACTTTTTTTGGGTGGCAAGTTTTGTCAAGTCAAGAAATTTCTCTCATCGGATAAAATTATACAAATTCAAAGGGTTGTATGTGCTCAATACAATGAATGATGTGGTCTTGATTTGCTGTATTACAGAAGAAAAAGAAAAATAGTTTTCAATTAGTTTCCAATTCAAATATGGCTGGCGAATAGTAAACACTTGCGAATCCGATTATAAATCAGAATCAACAGAACTTGTGGGTTTGAGTTGTGTGTTCCTTGAAAAATCTAGTTGGAAGTTTTCTTAATTGGCGTAAATGTTACAAACAATTTAATCATAGCTTCATATCTATATATATTATCGCGATTATTCATCTGTTGTTCCTGCTCCTGCTGTCTTCCATATGAGACGATAGCAAAATTTGTTTTCGCGAAATTAGTTTTGATATCAATCATCGATATACGTAACGTGTGACACTCTAGATTTAGTTACGATGTCCGTGTGTCTTTCCTTGTTTGTCAGGTATCGGCATACTCGAGCTTAGAAAAACGGAGGCAGAATCTTTTCACTTGTCCAACTTCTTCGACAACAATAGTTATGAACTAAAACAATAATGCAACAGAAAACAAAACAAACAAGAAAATCATATTCGGTCGTCACCTAATCTTTTACACCCATCACCGTGATCCTAAAAAAAAGAGAAACGAGCCAACTTTTCATAGCCAATAATATTGGGTAGGCGTGGCTGACTTTTTCTATTTTCGGAATAAAAGTGGAATTTTATGCGGTATAAAATGTTGTACTTTGTAACGGTACTTTCTTGGGAAGGGTAGATCTCAGCCAATCCAGAGTCCGTTTCCAAGACAATTTATGAAAGATGTGTTGGACCTTCGGGTTTGGTTTTAATTTTAATTTACTTATTTATTTCGTAGAGATTAACGACGCGCTTTCAGAGCGTTGGGATGAAAAAAACCAGCTTGGTGGCCTCGACTTTTCCCGTTGTTTGATTCTGTTTGCACGCGTGTGCACGTTTTTAATTCCGTATTCGCGGGTTACTACAAAGAAACGAATTATTTCACGTGTGTCATAGCAGCCGCGGGTCCCTTCCTAACTGGTCTTTGTAAAAAAAAGTGTTCACCAGTCGTTGAGGGATGGCGATTAAGCTGAACCAGCACATCCCCTATCCGTAGAGTCAACAGTCCTTTTCGTCCTTCAGGGATGGCGATTAAGCTGAACCAGCACATCCCCTATCCGTAGAGTCAACAGTCCTTTTCGTCCTTCAGGGAAGGCGATTAAGCTGAACCAGCACATGCCCTATCCGTAGACTCGATAGTCCTTTTCGTCTTTCAGAGATGGCGATTAAGCTGAACCAGCACATCCCCTATCCGTAAAGTAAAAAAAAAAACCCTAGTAGTCAAAGTCAGTTTATAGTATAGTCGGTGCTTTACTTACCTTGACGGCGGCTATGACACAATAAAGGATTGAGCGTACTGCGACATGCTCTTTTATAGTGCTGGCCACCAAACTATCTTATATGGCTATTTTTATATGTGTTGGTTTGGGTTCGATCACTCTTGTCTGATCGAACCTATTTGTTTGCCTTTATGCCGTTTGCCGTTATGCTTAGGCATGCTACTTATCTACCTGCTCGCTGTGCTTATTTGTATGCGTGTTTACGTTCTACTTATTCTATGTTAACCGTTAGGTATATTTCATGCAGTTTAGTGTATACTTAACTAGCTTTACCTATTTACAGTTATGGGATATATGAAGTGATTACAATAATATAGTGATAGCTATAGTTAGGTAGCCGATGTATTTTCTATTTAATTATTATTATTTTATATTCTTTTTTGTTTATATTATTCAGTGTAATGTGCTTACTACAGTTTAATGGTATTCTCTTGAATGTTGATTATATATATATGTGTGTGTATGGATGTATGTGTGTATGTATGTGTGTTTATATGTAGGGAAACATAGTAAAACTTAGTAAGGAGGCGAACCGCTTCCTTACAACTTTACGAGTAACAAACAAAAACACAGAAAACAAAGGCGTTAATAGTTTTCCTTGTATACACGCTGTTGTAGCGTCTTCCTCGAAAAGTTTGGATCATTTTCAAATTCTTTTGCAAGTTTGTAAGCGAACGGGAGAATGTTCACACCAGACAATACACAGACAGCCAGACGCACCTGCTTAAATCGATTCAGTATTTGATGTTGAACAAGAATGTGAAGTCTCTGAAGCTGCTGCGTTCGCTAAAATACACAAAGTTCATCTCTCTCTCATCCTTCGGTGATGGGTATAAAAATATAATTTTTTAATATCAACTTATACGCCTGGAAACGATGTTATTCGATTATTCTTCAAATTTTACGCGGTCGCAATATCGCTACAAGTATTTTTCTGCAAGTCAATGCTAGCTCCTTGTTTAGCTTAGAGAGAATCCGATTAAAATCGTTTTTTTTTTTTTTTTTTTTTTTTTTGATTAAATCGTAACGTAAAATGCCCTTTGAGGTGTTACGTTTCACATTCAACTACTTCCGAGAAATTTAGTTCGAACCACTGAATTGTGACTTCTATGATAGGATAAGAGATTTTACTCACAATTTCTAGGAAGACCTATTTACAAATTATTTACACCGGCTTTTATTTACATAGTTTTAGTGGTCCGTCTAAATGTTACAATTCAACTCACTTGCCTCGCCTAACTCCGGCTTACTTCTTCTCTTACAAACAAGCTACCAGTAGCTAACTTCGTTGTGACATCTGTATGTTAGTCCCTAGTTGTTATTAATCTTATCGACAACCACGAGCTGCATAGCACAGATAAGGCGTCATGAATGTGTATTTGATTTACCGTCATTGGGAATTTGGTTTTCATGCAGACTCAAATCATCAACTATGGGATTTCCGTAACAACATATTTGAATGGTTTGCGATTTTTCGGTACGATGGACCAGGCATACCAAACACTCAAACAAATGAATGGCAGGGAAATGGTAGTTGACCCCCTTCTTCTCACTTCTCTGGTCGCTCTTTAGCAAAATCGGGAAGCTCTTCACGACCGGCTTTCTTTCCTCCGCCTCTTATGCATGATATAATTCCTCCCGACTATGATTGTGCTCGAATGTGTAGGTGACATCCCCTGACCTCCTTCTCGTAAAAATGACACTAATACTGCATTCACTTTCACATTGTTTCGTCGGACTTTTTCCTTGTTCACTAAGTCGAAAGTATCATTCCACAGAAAATATTTCAATTAAAAATGGACGTAGAAAGCGTTAAATCAAGCCTGGGAGGTTTACATTGCAAGAGAGAGAATTTTTTTTTTTTTTCTTTGTAGAAAAGAAATGGATTAGGCCTGTATTTGTGTGTTTCACTTTAGACCCATAATCCAGTAACGTAATTGATGATTTTTCTTAGATTTTTTTGATTTGTTTGATTTCTAGGTTATGTTTTAATGAACAGTGCATTCTTCATTTCTTTTTGTTTTGCTGGGATATGTTTGTTCTTTTTGTTCAATTGAGTAACCAACGATAGCATGAAGACTGGAAAGAGAGAGAATTACTTTAAAGACGACATAATAAATTTTTGATTATTTAATGTCTTTTTTTATTTACTCTTATATATATGTTATTATTAGATTTAAGCAAAAAAAATAAATTCTAGGACTTAGGATAGGATGGTCACCAGCAATTATGACTATTGGCTTTTTTTTTTTTTTTTTTGGGAAAAGTAGACTATACGGTTAGCGTAATCGCTTTAATAAAGTTAAATATTTTA
This sequence comes from Glossina austeni, assembly GCA_000688735.1. Taxonomy (NCBI): domain Eukaryota; kingdom Metazoa; phylum Arthropoda; class Insecta; order Diptera; family Glossinidae; genus Glossina; species Glossina austeni. Next base: position 501,497 of record KK502478.1, on the reverse strand, counting down.
TTGATATTATGTTCCCCGTATACCATATGTTCACCATATCCATAGAGTTAGACGCACTAAAAAGGAGTCTTGAAATATTGCAAAGATTTTGGCATTCATAGAGTACATGTGTAATAGCACGAATTTGTTCACAATTGCAAATTGGAGGAGTAGGTTTCTTAAGGATCTATTGGTATGTTGCAATAGCGTGATCAAGGGGGAATTTCGGGCAAAAGTTTCGATCTTCATTTTGTCGACATTAATTGGGTATAGATGTCGAACCTTAATTAGGATTAATATGCGAAGCTGCGGATGATGGTAGTGAACTATAGGCGACTGTTTTCGTCAAGTTTCTCTCTCATTATATTCGAGGATCAATGTTCTCCACTGCGCCAAATCCGTGTATTTTGCTGTTTGGTCTGAGCAGTCATATCTCAAGACACCCATATGACCCGGTACCTAAAAATTTTTAATTTTGTCTCTTGGATCTCTTAATATATATATATATTTGCTTAAAACTGATGACAGTTTGTAGTTTGGCCGCACTAGAGTCTCAAATTTGGGTGTTCTCCCATATGCATTTTACACTTACATACCAAATTTCAAAAAATCGTTAAAAATAGTTCCGTGTAGAAAAGTGTAATTTTTTTTTCTTTATTCGATAGGTGCTTTTATATAGATTCGCGTGATATAGGTGAATAGGGGTGACATTTTCTAGTTTGGCCGCAATAGGGCCTCAAATATGGGTGTTCTGCCATATCCATTTTATGTTACTATACAAATTTTTAAAATCCAACTGGATTTTAGTTGGAATTTTTTAATATTGGTAGGTGTCTTTGCTAGTTAAATTCGAATTTATCTTCACACCCTTACGATCTTAACGTTATAGCTTTGTATAGAGTACTGTACGCTTATTGGCTTTCTTTCACCTTAAGTCAACAAAAATATTTTATTTCGTTTTTGAAACTTCAACTTGTCAAACACTATCATTTAATCATCGAACACTACATGCTTCAACAATATTTGTAAATTATCAAAACTTTTTTTTTTATCAAAATTTTCACTCGGTTACCGTAATTTCGGTTTGCGTGAGGTTACATAATAATACTAATTGCTGTGTTTTTTTTTTTTTTTTCTCTAATGGTTGTTAGTATATTTTCGTAAATAAATTTAAAAGAAAAATTAAGAAATTTGTTCTTTGTGCAGAAAATGACAACCAACAACATTTTGGTAATTGTTTTGATTTCTTTCATTTAAAAATTTACATTTTCTTCGTCTCTCAAGCTTCAACGACACAATCCCGTTTCCACTCTTTCTTATTTGCATAAATTCAATTTTTGCTTGTTTTATAAAGCAAACAGAAAAAAAAAAACAAACTAAGAAAATTGAAAGAAAAAACTGAAAATATAGAGGAAAGGACAAAACGAAAATTGGCATGTAATCAGGCGATGTTGGCTTTGAATCGAATCTCAGACACCGATCATTTTATAAAAAAAAAAAAAATAAAAAAAAGTCGTTAAGAATTCGTGAAGAAATTTTGAGTTTGCGGTTGCATCCCTCAAAGGTTCTTCAAAATATTTCGTAGATATGTTAGGAGAAAATTTTAATGATTACCTGATAAAAAATAATTTTTATTTTTTAAGCAGAAATGTTTAAAAATTTTAAAAATTTTTACAAATTTATCTAAATTAGAGTTAATTGTGGAGAAAGAGATCATTTGCAGTTTAAAGGTGTGCGTAAACGCTTTTTTTTGGGAATTTTATGGTCATGGCTAGTTTTAACATTTTGTTGGGAAAAGAAACTCCTAACGACAGAAGTAAGGACAGATGGACATAATGAATTCCGAAGAGCTTATATGAATACATTTCGGTCTTACAAATAAAGTTGTAAATTGAATACACCATCGTTACAGTGTATCCTTGCTGTGTATAAGTAGAAAGGAAAATGCGCCAGAGTGAAAAAAAAAAATAGATATAAAAAATATTAATTGATTGCTTTTCATAGAGGAAGAGTACTTTTTATTTTTTTTAAATAAAAGGTGAATACTTTTTCCTTCGGTCTTAACTTTAAGTTTTGAAATATGAAAAAGGCAAACGACGTAGTTAACTACATGCGGCTTCAAGCGAATTTAGGATTCACCTCTTGCAGGCAAAATACATAAAATTATTTAATTTTTTTCTGATTGTAAGCGAATCGAAAATTCGATTATTGAGATTTTTAAGCAAAATTTTCTCCTGTTAAAAAAGGTTGATCTTATTGCGCCTTAAGAAAGCCAAAAATTGACTGACTTTTAAAGCCAAGCACGCCTTATATTACTGTTATTAGACACTTTCAGACATTTTTCAGAAATATTGTATATGTTGGGCTTTCGAGTTTCTGTTTATAGCCTACGCCACTTTTGGCACAAGACTACATACTATTCTCAAATTCAATTGCTTCTTCAAAATAATGAACACAAGCTGTCCATTGCTTACTGTCGAAATTATTAGCCTACCATCTGTAGTGATATCATGCATAGAGTTATCTGAACCGTAGGATTACTTTAATGTGCAGAGCAACAAGGACTCGTCGCTTTTAAAAGTACATACAAATGTCTCTTCACAAGTGCACGATTCTAAGAGTATTTCCCATTGGAAAAGAAACCTCACTTGCGTTAAGTGAATTGAACAATAAAACTATTTTAATACATACATTATTTTATTAAATGGTATTTGATAGATATCGATGACAAATTATCGAAATCGAAATCGAAATCGAAATTTCACTGTAAACAGTAATTAATTTGAAGAAAAGATTTTTGTAATTCATTAGCTAACCAAAAATATTTTCAAAATAGAATTTTCACGATTATAAAAATTTGACTTGAAATGTTTTCAAGCAGCGATCCTATTCCACGCCCAAAATCAAAATAATTTCTCTATAACCTCGCCTTACTTTCTTTTAGCTCATATGCGGGCTTTCGGGGACCGCTCCTTTTATTTTAATGCAAAGTAAAACCTTATAGTCGTGGAAGGCCGAAAAATAGAACAATATGTTAGGCATTCATTATAATAAATCTTTATATATATAAATTATTATTCTTCACCGACTGCCATTACTATACAATATACTACAAATTATCTGAATTCTTATTTTTTATAAGAACGCAAAATACGATCCCATCGAATCTAACTTTTTGACATTGGCTTGGCATACCAAAATATTTTTTTCTATCGGTTTCTGTCGAGAAACATAAAATACGGGACAGTTTTTTTTCATGTGGAGCGGTCGTAAATCCACACTTAATGTAACCCATTTTTAATACCGTTTCTCCAAGTGTACCAATTTTTTCAGAAAACTATGACGAAAACTGCGACATACTAGTTGAACGCGACGATATTTCGACAGATATCAGATGGATGGAAAATGATTCTGAATCGATTAGAATAACTAATGGTTTGTTTATTGTGTTGCAAAATTCAAGGTTCAATTAACTTGACTTTTCTCCACTATAATCTTTTGACTTCTTTTTTACACGTTATCGTCTTGCTTCACATGCAGGTCTGTTCCTTCAAGATACAACTAGTGAAGAAATCTTGTAAGCCGAAATAAATATACGAAATATTAACCGTTTGAGTCCCAGACGGTTTTGAAAAAACACTGTCGAAGAATCCCGGTCTGGGTTTTCTCGACATGAAATCTGAACAGCGCGATCGCGCTGCTTGGTACTCAAACGGTTAATCTAGGCCAGTACAAAGTTGTTAATAATTAAATTTTGCACTCAATATTTATTTGCACGATAACTAGAATTGGTCTCAATATTCATCGAGTCATCTTTCGTAACTTCCACCGGAGAATCGGGTGTCACCAATAGTTTGGCTTACTTTATAATACTCCGAGAAAGAGGCATTTCCGAATCCAAGAGGTATATGCAATTCCAATAGATCGATTATCTGGTGATCGGTCTGGCCGCCTAATTAGATATGTGTCCGTCCATATATTTTTTTAGCTTCTTTAACCATTCGATAAATAGAGCTTTGTCGTATCTTCCAACGCTACTATCATTCACCGGACTGCTTTCCTCCGTTTCAATCCGTTTGCATGTTTGTCTGTCCGCTTCATTTTGATAGCTGCTGTATTTCATGTATATGCATATCTATCCACCAGTCTGCTGACTTAAAATGTATCTCTGACCGGGTGCTTTTTGTTCATACAACTGATATTCAATTCGTTCCCATCCTTCGTCTGCTTTGGAAGGTTGATGCAATAAATTAAAACTTTGTGAATAGATTTTTTCTCGAGCATCGCAGATCAAATACTGTATTATAGCGAAATGGAACCGCCCAAAAAATATGCCAAACACAATCAAAACATAAATCTTTAAATAAATATTAGGAAGAGTCACTTAAATATTCTGCATGAATATGGTTCGGATTGCGCTAAAAATTATATCAATTTTATTATATTAATCAAATAATGTTGATCCCAACTCAAACGTTGTAACGGTTGTAAATATCCTATCAAAAAATAATTAAGCTTCTGTTCGTCTCTAAATTGTCGTAAAATTTTTCACATTGACGTGACGTAACTTATGCCGTTCATAGCGTAGGATATGATAAAATGAATATACCCTCGTTGGCGATAACAATTAATGTAATTGAAGAATGCACTGAAGCACCACTTGGATGTCCCAATAAATAACAAAGTGCTTATGGAACAGAGCAGAGAGTCCAACATCCTTGAACGAATTAAGTGCCAAAAAGTGATAAAATTATGAAAAATATGCGAATCAATTTAATTGAAACAAGTAAGAAAGTTATATACGGCAAGGACCGAATCTCGCATACCCACCACTACGCTTTGCGCATTCTCTCATACTCTTCAAGTTCTCTTATTGAATACCCTTATCGATGTTGTTGCTGTAAAAGAAGTAAGTGGGCGTTTAACCCATTTTTAGGCATCTTAACTTGAGGAATGTACAAAATAGTTTTAAACAGTTTGTCTAGTTTACGTTATGGTAAATAAGCATAAAACCTCAAAATAGTAAAAAGAAATAATTTAATCATTTGTAACTTTGTGTGTAAAGAGTAGAAGACTCTAACTTTTATAAATTGTAAGAAATGACTGAAAATCCAAAAAATTTTTGTTAAGAAAGACGGAGTTGCGTTCAGTTTTGTGATCCACTGCGGCCTTCTCGGACCAATTTGGCCCATTTTCAATAGCAACCTGCGTGCAAAAACTTCCAATGTTTCTAACAAATTTGAAGTCGACATCTGCCTTTTCGCGACCAGGAGCGTGCCAACAACAAACGCTACATAAACACACAGACGGACAGACATGGCTAGATTAACTCAGAATTTCACGATGATCAAGAATATATATACTTTATAGGGTCTCTGAAGCTTCCTTTTGGGTATTACATAGATTATGGAAAAAAGAAACAAAACAAGTTTAGCCCCATTCTACAGTGGTGTATATAAAAACTAAGAGAAGAGAAACTGTTACATAGCAATTTAAACTCGTATTTCTTGATTTTTAAAGAAAGCAAACACAAGTAAAGACTGCACAGTAGGCCACGGTCTACCATAAATATCGTACACCACTTTACGAGTAACGAGTTTTCAAAATAAGGCTTTATATGGGAAGTGGTCGAAAAATAGGTTCAATAACAACCATTTTTAGTAGCGTCCGTGTTTGGGACTAAAAACGCCAGGGTATCAAATTTCATCAAAATATCTCGAAAATTGCGATCTATTAGTTGATGACACGAAAACAAGACAGACAGTCGGATATGCATCCGATCGTTCTGAATCGATCGGAATAATAAGAGGTTGGTTGCTTCCAAGTCCTTCTGCATGTTGTACACATCCGTATAAACTTAATATGTTTACGACAATATATGTACCACATGTGATGTACGGAATTAAAATATGATTCCATTGCATTAATTTTTTAACTTGAAAACTAAAATAAATAATAATTACGTAAGCACTATAAATAATTGATTGATTGTATTCTTTCTTTCCTTTTGATGATAGAGTTGATTTTGGCCCCGCGATTATAGCGAAGTGAGATCAATTCATTCAATTCATTATTCTTACGGGTGTTCGTTAAGATTTAAGAATCGTAATGAATTCTTCAGGTAATTTATTGCTAAATGTGATTTTAATGCAAAACACAAATGGTGCAGATCTAGATAAGTAAATCCCAAAGGATGGGAGCTTTACAATTCCGTTCGCAATAACCGTTATTCCATTTTGTCTATGAACTAAACGATCTGAAGCAAACTCCCAACTTGCTGTACTTCTTCTTGTACGCTGATATTCTTAGCAATTGCCTTCTGACAGTGTCAGTGTCTCAGTGCTCATCATTCTTGACTGATTATCAATTTCAAAAGGATCGCTTACAACCTCTCACTAAAATTTTATGTGATTAGTCGTGAAACTGACATGAAAATTTTTAGAGACTGGATCGAAAAGAATTTCTAATCTAATCTGAGCTTTGTAAAGCTTTACTGTAGTAGAAGATTTCACAAATTGAAGTCAACAAAGTGGTTGGATATCTACTCCCACAAAAATTACGTTAGTTTTGAAGAAGGGGAAGAGTCTTCTGGACAACGGAAAGTTCTACGCGAAATTCTGCGTTTTCGCTTAGCTGAGGTTAGGTTAGGAATAGGAACACATTAACAACTTCATTGTCTACAAGAGTAGAGCCGAGCAGGTAAAAATCGCGACTAGCAAATCAGTACTCGTAGGTTCATATCACAGTGCGGTAGAGTTTACTTTGGTCTAAGCTATAGTGAGCGAGTTGGTAAATGCATAACACTTACCGACTGGGTAGCCGGGCCCAGCCGACTTCTTCGCCTTTCCGGCCGTCAACATGTTACACGAATAGAAGCAACCAAATATCTTAATCAACCGACAAAGCCTTCAGTTGTGTTGCCTTCAGATGGGTCCTTGAAAATTTAAGACGCAATGATACGAAGGAAGCCGAAAATGTTGCTTTTAATCCATAAGAAAGTTTTAAGCCTTTACAAGCTTTGTCTAACTTCAATTACAAAAAAAAAAAAAAAAAAAATATCAAACCAGTCCACGTCCCATGGATTGGTCTACTAGGTTTATATATATATATCAATTACTGAAGTCAGAGAAAAAGTTAAAAAATTTCGCTAAATCTGACGTCTTCGTCAAAATCTGGCAGGACTGACTGCTTTCAAATATAAAAAGTTTCCTTCAAGACTACTTAAATCCTGCTTCCCAAACAGACAATTCTATGTTAAAGTTGAAAATGGTCGATCCATAGTACATATAAAATTCAAGTTGGGATGGAAACGCTTTAAGTCCAATGCTTGGCAACATTCTCACTTTAGATTTTCCGATTGCTGAGAATAACTGACATACAAAAAAAAAAGACAAATGGGACCGTCGTCCTATTTTCTTATCAAGAAAATTGCGCTTGACCTGAACAAATGCAATGTTAAAATAAATGCTGAAAAATGTAAACATATTATGCTCACGTTAAATAAATTTCGAATATTTTCGAATAGCAATAACAACTCTATCAATAACTATGCAAAATATCTTGGCTTACACATACGTATATACATGTACAAACTAAACGCTTGCGACTTGACTGAAAAGCTAAAAGACTCTAGCGATTAACTCGTTTAGAATGTCAACTTAATCTAATAAATAAATGGATGTTTTATAGGGTTATCCTCCAACTTGTTAGGGTCTATGATACAAAATTATGAGGATAAGCCAGTGATTGCAGTGTTGAAATACTTCAAATATATCAAACTAAAGCTTTTCATATTATCGTTAATGGTCCGCTGTTTGCTAACAGAAAAACTATTCATGATGATCTCGACTGGCCATGTGTTGAAAATTCAACTTAAAATATATTATGAGAGTGAGGAATTGCTTGCTTATATCCTTGAGCAATAACTCTTCTAGACGAAGTCGATGAGTTAAGAAAAAAGCTTGAACAGGAATCGTTCCATTGAAAAATTAATTTACTCTGATTCCTAAAACGATTTAATGAATCCTCTTAGTTTGTATTGTTCCCCTTCATTCATTCATTTATTTAAACATTACATCCACACTATTATATATAGTGGTAGATAGCTCCCATTGGTAGTTTCCTCACTTACCTGCAACGTTCACCTTAATATCTTTTTGAACAGATTGTAAATTAAGTGCATAATAAGGAAGACAAAATTTTATTCGCATTCTTCCTAAGTAAAAGTGCATTACATTACATTAATTTCCAAATTTTTAATGTTTCCTTACCGGATGCCATATAAACGAAATTTGCTAAAACCTTTAAGAAAAGCACAATTCTTTTTTTTTTTTTTTTTTTTTTTTTTTTTTTTTTTTTTTTTTTTTTTTAAAAA
>KK502478.1:455282-493044 GCA_000688735.1 Glossina austeni | reverse complement strand
TTAAAAAAAAATTTTTTTTTTTTTTTTTTTTTTTTTTTTTTTTTTTTTTTTTTTTTTTTTGGATTATGCAAGTAATCGTTATGTAATGGCGAGAACGTGTTCCATGTAGATACTATTTCCTTCTAAACAAGAGTTCCCCAAGTGAGTGCCCCAAGTGAGTGCTTTTAAATTATTTTCGGCGAATAATGAATAAGTGAAAAAATTTCTTCGCTTAATAATTTTTATTCGACGATTCCACTTGAAATATATTTTTTAATTCAGATACAAAATGAATCTTCAGCCAAACTAAGCAACTAATGAAATAAGATTCAAAAATGACAATATTTCTTAAAATTAAATAAATAAAAGTCTGCTTAGCTAATAAAGAAATATTAACGACAACTACGGCAGCAGCAGGAGTACAACGTGTTTGACATTGAACACGAAAGTTAACAAACAATTAAAATAATCAAAAATTAGCTAATGCTGATTAAATCTACATTTGTGTGAATCCATTATAAAATTACATGCTTGAGTTATATGCATACATATGTAAGAGTAACGTTTAGAAAAGCGTGACATGACCTGGCAGCTAATGATATAAAGAATAAGTTTTGATATAATTAAGAGAACGAACGGGCAATAGTAACGATCCTCAGAGTGGTTGAGGAAAGTACTGTAAAGTTCACGTTCACATTTGGTATAATATTGTGTCTGCCTTATTGGCAAATAAGGTGAAGAGAATTTATTTCAGCAAAATCAAAAAAGAAATATTCTCCTCTACTAATTTGATCATAAATAAAGCAGATAACAATCTCAGAAAGCTGGTAAATGATAAAAGCGAGTAAACTGTCTTCACATGGTTGAAGGGATTAACAACAATACCAACTTAATTCACGTAATGCAAGTGTTGAGAAATGACTGACTTACTGAGGTAAATGCAGAACTAATAACCTGATGATCAGACATATAACTGAATACTCTACTAGCAGATCAACCAATGAGGTGCATAAGGGTTCGCATATGCATTTCATTTAGCTATCAATCGAGGTTAGCACATGTTCACCCTTCGGTTTAAAGAAATTACTCCGCACATAAATGACACCAACACCACTATCTCTAATTCATGACATCTTGCAGCAAAGCTAAAACTTGGCTGACAAACTCTTGGTTGACGAAGGTATATGAAATCGGTACGTGGTTGTAATTCACCTCTAGAGCCACACACCTTCAAGAGCCAGAACACGCACACAAAAAATAAAAAAAGGAGAAAAACGGAAAACGTCATTACTGCAGTTAATGATTTAGTATATTACGTCAAAGGAAAAAGTTTGTGTCGTTTTCCTTAATAAATGGTTTTGGATTGGTCTGACTTCGGTAATATTAACGCTACCGACCAACACCAACACCAACACCAACACCAATGAAAGGTGACAATCTATAGGTAATTGGAGAAAGAAAGTCACTTTGTTTACGTAATCGCATAGAAATCCCAGAAGTTTTGCATTGATCGTCTAATAGTTTGACCAGAAAAATGTCAAAAGACTATCAATTAAAACGTCACATGTCTGGCTTAATGAAGTTCATTTAAAGTATAAGAAATACTTTTTTTGAATTTTGATGAAAACAAGACATTGATCTCTTATACGTGCTTTCTAAAATTTTTATTTCTATGAAAAGATCTTTTATTGAAAAATAAAAATCAATTGTAATTTAATATTATAATCCATAGCGCACATAGTAGTTATTACTGGCTCAATAATATATGCTTGGATACTCCTTGGTGACTCCCGAAAACAATGAAGAAGGAAACCAAGTCGTAGTTCCATGTTCATCTTTCTCTCACTTCCACGTAATCTTCTGCTCTTAGGTTGCCTGCTCTTATGCGACATTGTCAAGGAGCAAGTAAGAAAGTTATGTTGGCCTTGGCGACAGTTTTTATTACCGGCTATCTTAAGCCACTCTACAATAGCAAATTATTTTCTAAGTGCAGACTGTTTCTACGATCACAAGAAAAATTTATACAAAGTTTTAGATCAGTAGTGCATGCAATATTTTTAAATTATAGTATGTTTGATTGTTTTACGTATGATCAAAGAATGTTGCGTACTAAGGCGTTAATTATATTTGGTAAATATATAAATCAAGGTTAAGACGTTCTTCGTCGTGGTTTTGGGTACACGAAGTCTATTCTGCACTTGAACAACACAGGTGATTAAGGAAGTGTCAAATTTTCTCTTTTGGTTGACAAAAGAGAAACTGAGGGATGAAAGAACACGGTGCACAGTTGGATATGACGAAGTAGTCACAAGATACAACGTCTCTCGTATATATATAGATTTCATGACATTTTTTATCCATATTCTCGTTTACTATAAACGGAACAAAAAGTCTATTCTCTGTCCTTGTCCTCTGTAGGTGGAGATAAGAACTTACATTTGGACGATAATACAAGAGTTTTTCATCTCTCAAAAAAAAAAAAAAAAACAAAAAAAAAAATTAATTCAAGTTAACGCAAAGTCGAAAACAAAAGTGAATTAAATAAAATATAGGATTCGTTACAGCACCTCTTTAATGTTTTTTTTTTTTTTTTTTTGGGATATTAATTTTTAAAAAGCTCCTTTTTTCCACATGACCCACTTGCGCCCATTTTTTTTTTTTTTTTTTTGGGATATTAATTTTTAAAAAGCTCCTTTTTTCCACATGACCCACTTGCGCCCACTTGCTTCGCTGTAGACTGCCTTGGTCATATTGGAAGCCAAGGCCAATGCCCTTTCCTTTGATCAAGTGTAGCCATTTTTTTTTTTTTAATCCTCTTGAAGCCGTCTGGTTAATTACTGGCAGAATAGATTTTCGTTTTGCCAAAATATGGAACTTCATAAATTATGAGCCTGTTCAAATTCCCCCATATCCGCATCATAATCTTTCCAGTACAATCTCATGCGGCACTAATTCCCATAACCTTATGTCGCATTAATTATGGATTCGAAACTATATGCAATGGTTTACTTTGTTTCATCACAATCCTTATTGAGTATTTTATTTTTCCATTTTTCGTCATCAGGAATGACTTGAATGATTGGCTCGGCCAATCAAATTTTTCATCGACAATTTATGCTGCACCCCCCCATATATCGGACTTGTTTATTTGTCGAGCCTTATGCGAACGCGGTAAAATTATTCTCTGCAATGACTGCATAGTTGTCAGTCTTCTTCGATATTTTCTGAAATTTTATTCCTTTTTCTCAATAGTTGTTCGCAATATATGCATGAACATCAACATCATTAACATCAAAATGTGCAAAACGAAGGCAAGAAAATCATCTAAATTCTATTGAATTTCATCAATTCGACTTTACATAGCACAAATTATGGCTAGGCTTGTGCAGCTTTTTCGATATTTTCGCTATGGATTTGCAATATATATAACGATTTAAAAGCTACCTACGTGATAATTGTTTCTTTCTAAATCCGCATCAGTATGCCGCAGTCTTATATATGAAGCCACACATAGCGTCTGTATTGAAAACAATCTCTCAATACTTTTTCGGCAAATCATTAAGTGAAACACAGAGTATTAATATTTAATTATTTCGCTGCGCTTTTAAGTTTTGCAGGAGACATTTTTAATGAACAGTTTCATGAGCTTTTGTTAATTTTTTTTCTCTCTTTTGGAAGAATTTTATTACACAGGAAAGACGGAGAGATTTTAAGCTAAATTGTACATACATATCAATTTTCAATAGTATTTTTTAAATTTGCTCAAAAAACTTTTTGCGGATATGATGAGAGGGAAACATTTCATAATCTGTTCAAATATGCATTGGATTGAAAAGTTTTGTTAAGAGAGCACAAAACAAGTTGTTAAGATGCCCTTTGAATTTGAAAAGAACGAAAAGAAAACTTTTCCAAAATTTTTTCCTTTAATTGAAGAACAAGCGAAAAATAAAGCAAACATGAAATGTATATAAAGTGATGGCAATACATCTCTCTTAGCCGTTTTTACAGAAAATGTTACATTTTTTCATATTCGATATGAAAACTTTTTAAATCACAGTTTAAAGAACTAAATAAAATGAAAAACTTCATCGATTCATTCATTTCTTGATGAATTCACACAAATTTATTAAAGGAAATTTATTTATTTTGTCTTGAATTTTAATTTTTTTTAATTAATTGCAGACGTAATAATCTTTAATCGAAGTGCAAAAAATATTTCCATGAGATATGTCTAAGGAAAAGTATATGGATTTACAATATACTGGCGTTGGTAGCGGTGAGGGATCTAATAAAAGTGCAAAACGCCCAATACGACCAAAACTATTGAAATTGAGCGATGTAACGATACCGCACCGAAGCCGAAAAAAAACCAAAACAAAGGTAATTGAACTCACAATTCTCGATAATTATATAGGATGTCAGCGGTTTTCTTTTTTTCTTTTTTTTTTTTTTCTTATTAAAAATGGTTTGAATCGGACCAATTTTTCGACGACTGCTCGAGGCAAAGAACGCCTTATTTTAGAGAGTCATTATGTGAAAATAATATTGCGATTTTCATAATTCCTCGACAAATCGAAATCAATTTCGCGATTGCGCAAAAATGTTGTTCCTAAATTTTGACCATGCCCCTTTCAAGTTTTAGGAGTCGTCTTATGTAATGACTTCCGCGAAAGGTCTTATTGCAAATGAAGAGATGTTATAGTTCTAGGCATCTTACCATGAAAATATCTGAGCAACTGCTTTAGGAGAAATGGCGATTGGGCTGTGTTAGGGTTCATCAGCCCTGCCAACTATGCCAACGTGTTTACTTGTCTTACTTATTTAGTATGTAGTAATAACATAATACACAAATTAAGACAATTTTGTAGGATTTAAGTCAGAAGAAGAGACGTAAGCTAATCTAATCGTGTTGCGCATCAATTACAACGTTTGGATAGATGTGAAAGTGCTATAAAGTGAAACCTATATGCCTAGTGTACGCATGTGTACGCAATTTCATTTAGTCTTAAGCGTTAGTCTTTGAAATTTGATGTTTTTTAAAGCATTCAAAGCATTCCAAGCATTCTGGAGATTCTGTTCGGCTGAGACCGAGAATGGATGATTATTCGTTTCTATTCTTCGACACTTCATTAGTGTCCTTTATATTTATTTTTACATATTTAGAACAATCAATATCGGCAACTATACGGCTAACAATTTGTGCTCTGCACATTTTTCATTTTCTCTCATTTAGACGAAAGATCGTTCCTTATCCTCGGTACGCGATCGTATTTATGATGATCCCGCTTACACCGACGATATTAGCCATTTGGCTAATCCAATGAGGCGGAGCAGTTTTGCTTCGACAAATTTAATAAATGAAGCTACCGGTGGCGTTGGTGGTGGTAGCAGTTCTTTGGGTAAACGTAGCAAGCTTACTAAAGAGTTTTTGAAGATCGCTCAAGAAGATTTGGGGCGGCTCGTGTTCAGCAGTTCTGATGATGACCTACAATCCGCAGCAGTAATTAGAAATTCGGACAGAGGACGAAGTTTGGAACGTGGTCGAATGAAAAAGGAGTCCACTAAAGAGCAGCATAAATCAAGTCGTTCTGAGAAACACGCTACAAAACGTAATTTGAGTTTGGATAATAAATTACACGATTCGCAGCATAATGAAAATGTGGATGAGTTGATTTCCCAAACTCCCGCTCCTTCGAGTTTAACGCGACACAACTTAGGTAAACAACGGGCTGATGATAGTTGCAACGGTAGCCGGCAAAGACCTCAAGAATCTCTGCCTGATCAAGACGATCTGTTTTCAACGCGTAGCTCTAGGGGAAAAGATTCTACAACGACAGCGGAACGCGACACATCGACTGCTGCTTCTGTCAGCAGTGTGAATACTTCGAGTACGACTAAAATGCAAATGGGTCGCCGTTTCTTGAAAGGCGAAATTGGTATAAAAAGTTTTAATTATTATCTACTTAAAGAAGGTATAAAAAGCTCAAAAAAGTTTGTGGAAAAACAGCGCAACAATCTGCAAATGAATGCGACGAATGGCGGTGCGAACAACTTAAGCATAACAACAGTTAATACTACGCCCACTAATGTTGTCACTAGTTCCATATCGGCTTTAAACAACAAAAATAAATTGCAAACCCGGAGTGAGGAGAATATTTACGAAGAAATATTTTTTAAAGATGCCCCCCTCAGCGATGACGATGAGCATCAAAACCTCCCAAACAGCCAAACAATTAACCCAAAATTATTGCAAACCCCCTCCGATACACTTTCACATAGCGGTAATTTGATAAATGATTCGATGGTTTACGCTGATTGTGAGTTATGTATGCAACAGTGTAATAGACAAGAGTGCGATTATTGTTACAGAGCGGAGAGGGCAAATAATGCCGGAAATTCAAACAGCCAACAACAATTTCAACAACAGACATTTAATTTAAATTCTTTGAAAGCCAATCAGGCCGGCCAAACATCTATGATTATTAATAACAGCAGCGCAGTTAGATCGACGGCTAACGATACCCACGTGACCACAGCTCCAATTTTAGAATTTCAGTCTTACAATCCAAATAATCCGGGTGTGTATAAAATTGAAACCACACCGGTAGCCATTACCGGTGATTATAATCCGATTTTGCAATTCCAACAGCAGCCGTTGTCGAATGTCAGCGCACAGCAGTATCAGAATCAATACTCGACTTCGACTACGAGCACCGCGACAACAACACCTAGCGAACATCAACAGCAACGGCGGCAGAAGCACCACCAGCATCACCTACAGCAGCAACAACAACAATTTTATGCCATAAACCAACAACCGCAGCAGAATATTTATGGTACTGCTGCCAACAGCACGTTTTGGTCGCAAAACGGTCAGTTAAGGCAGCGGAATAATCATCAAACCTCATCGTACAATTTGAACAACCTGAGCTCTGTTGGGGGCCATTTATCTATGCAACGCATGAATACCAAATCTAGTTCCTCTAGCGATTCCTTGCAGTACTATCATCAACAGCAGCAGCAGCAGCAGCAGCAGCAGCAGCAGCAGCAGCAGCAACAAAAATTTAATACTTTAACACAACTAGAAGTCAATCATTATGCAGCCAGCCGCGGAGAAGTGTCAACTGCTTCTACACCCTATCTTTACACGCAACCCATGTATCCGTTGATGTATGCCGCCAGTGGACGTTTGGGCGGTTCTCAGATATTGTTGGACACGAGCAGCTCTGCAGCGTACGATGCCCCAACCGGTATTTATAAGACAGACTCGCGGGCTTCCATATTAAGTGAATATTCACTGTCACGCAGTTCTGATACCTATTACGCAAGCCAGAGGTATGGAGGGCCCGGTTTGACTCGTCACTTTCCACACACTCAAATGACAAACACTCACTTTGGAGATTCTTTGCTATCCTCGTATGCAACTTCGGCTCAAAGGCGATATTTTGGTAGTGCTGAGAGTTGTCGTTTCGCTTTTGACTGTCGTCGTTGCAGTTTTGAAAATGTACCAGTAAGCACAAGCACCTCCGCTGCACGCAACGGTAAATGTCCTTATTCAGAGAACTGTCATTTTGATTGTCGAAATTGCGACTGTTCCTCAAATTATTTTTCTTCTGACTTTGATGAATTATATAGCGGTGGCGGTATACCTCGAAAAACGGCTAAAGGCACTTTGCCGTCCACTGGAGGTCAGCCCCCGCCAGCTTTAGACGACTACGAAGAGAATGCGGCTAACGAACGTAAGCAATCTTTAAAGCAAAATAAATACGCTCAAGACTTCTTTAAACATGTCAGCGATGTGAAGCGCAGTATTTATCAAGCAGAAATGCAAAGAGCGGGGGCCATGGAACCGGAGAATTCAAAGAAATTATATGGGAAAGAGAAGAACGAATCAGAAAAAGAAGAACGTGGCAGTATGACAACCTTGCCTCTAATCAAAGAGCGCTCCCGAAAGCCCACGCCAGCTCCTAGAAATAGTTTACATCAGAACCAAACAATAGCTGGTCCATTAACGCCACATCCGCTGACACGACGTTTACATCAACGAAAAAATGAAGCTATAGAAGACAACAAGCGGGAATACTCTTCATTGGACCGTTTGGTTGTTAAACATACGGGAACTATTCCCAAAATGTCGGCGAACGATCAAAAACCTAGTCCGCAACATGCTTCGCAGACATATGGCAAATCTAACGAACGATTCCAACACAGCGTGGACCCAATAGATAGTAAACTGCATGGTTCGTCCGTCGCTCCTTCGTCAAATAAAAGACATGGGAGCTCCTTGAAAACTTCTACTAGTTTGAATGCAGCGTTGACTTTAAAACGACGAGATATACCGGCACCACCTCCACCATCCCCAGCAACTTATGCTGACTTGCAAGAATTGCGGTACAGCCTGAAACAGCAGCAACAAATCACACCAAATAGCAACAACAAAACGGACGACACAGACCGAAAGCTGAAGATTAAAGAACATGTTGCGAGTGAGGCCGACCAAGAAAGCGAACAACCTCTACATAATGAAAAAATTATAAAAGAAAAAGAGATAACAAAAACAGCAAATCTTGCAGCGCCTTCAACACCACCCCTGCCACCCCGGCCACTCTCAACAACAGAAGCTGAACTGTTGCACACACCGCATAAAACAATAACAATGACTCCAACTGAAGATTACCTAACAATAAGCGGGGCCTCTGCTTCCTTGTCAGCGGAAACCGCCAACAGAAGCACCTGTGATGTGGTTACTTGTGAAACAACTTCAAGTGATATGGCCACCGCTGCGACTAGTGTCTCTCGGGATATGCCAGCAATTGTTAGCGAGCAACGGGAGGTAAATGCTAACGATGATGAGTCAACTTTTAACATCGACATTACTACCAGCACTAGCATCGTTATTCCCATACAAAGTGAGGCTATAGTTAATAACGCTATACAGGCAGCCAGTGTATCTTCTCTCCCTTTTACGTTCATTTCCGCTTCACCAGCTGCAGCTATAACTTTCGATTCCCAGCAACGTGATCAAAACGATGACGATGACGTTTTCTATGATGCGCGTAGTGAAGACTCCAATTGTACGGCACCCAGTTACAGTGCAGCATCCAATAAACAACAGCAACAATCTCATCAGTTTCTCATAGACTTGGAAGCTGAACGACAAACACAACCACAAAAGCAATCACCGACCACCCCACTGTTAGCTCATCAACAGGTAAGAATACTATAAACGAGCATCAGTGCTTTACTGCTCGTATGCAATCATGTTTGTTATTTAATTTTTTTTAATGTCACAGTAAGTAGTTGGAGGGAAAGAAATGACTTTAAAAGATACTTTTCTTTCCGCAATCATTTTATTAAAACAAAAAAAAATGAAAGACATGAAGCGGAGAGAGGAAGCGGAAGAATTTCAAAGTATGTACAGAATAGTGAAAAGAGTTGTCAAAATTTTCTTACAAGCGCTTCCTGACGTCGGATATACAAGCACGCATGTCTAAATACATCGCATTGACTTATGTATGAACGTGTCTACGTAAAGCACAGCTCTTTTCCTTTTTCTTGCCTTTCTTCTTGCCCTTGCAAACTTTCGTGCGATAAAATTAAATTACAATATTTAACAGTAGCACTTTAAATAATCTTTTATTGAAAGCAATGAACCCAAATGAACCCAAACATATTTCTATTTGAATGTTTATGCTCTGTGTCTATGCTTCTATGCATGAATTACGAGCAGAGTTTATTTAAACGACCCGGCAATATCTTTGAAGAACTTATGATCTTATGGCCTACTGCCCATAGAACTTTTCATGAAAGCACTCGTGATCGTGACGATTGTTTACAGTGTCTTCGACGGATGACGCCTTCCGCACTTGGTTTTGAATATCGATTTAATTTTCAGGCAAAAACATCAACGCATAAAGCATAAAGCACATCGTAAGAGTTAAGTAGTTCACCACTCAATATAAAATAGAATTGTCGAGTTGGCGAATAAATCAAACGCTGCCCGCAGAAGTAGAAATTCGTACACACGGTATTTATTCAATCCTATGACGTATAACGAGGCATAAATTGTGTTTAAAATATTTTTCGCTACATTTCGATTTTTCATTTCATCAAATAGAAAAAACGCTGTAAGGCAGTGATTTTCCCGAATTTCATTTCATATTACGGGCTTCACCAACCCGGGAAAGGCAAAGAGATATAAATTCAATCATTCAATTAATCGAGCCATTCTGCCTATAAAAATTTGTTCAGTGCTCTCTTCTAATTAATGCGTAGACAAACTCGTCCTTTGGAGAATTTCGATTCGTCCAAAACTTATTTTAAAGGGCGAGAAAACTATATTCATCCTAAGCCAGATCTCTGATGTTCATTTGATTGCATAAAATTATATAAAATTTTTGAAAATATATAAAATTTTACCAGACTAATTCCTATACTAAAACAAAAAAAAAAGCGTAGACACAATGGCAGTCATTTCATTAGATCGAGTCATAAAGTGACTTTCTGGAACTTCTTAGATAAAATCAATATTCGTATCTATCTATCACAACAACATAGAAGCAAATGAATTTGTGAGGCAACGATTGAACGAGTCATTTGAAAACTGAAACGCGTTTCATTAAACTGTTGTCCATAACGGCTGAACTGGAGTGAAAAACTTTGGGCATATTGTGGTGAAGCGATAGCTAAAAAAATGTGCAAATGTGTGTAGTGCGGCGAAGGCTTAACAAGCGATTATGGAATTAGAAATTGATTTGTCAAATTCCGCTCTGGAGATATCACTTTCGCGCCATTATTGGTCTGTCTTCGTAATGACTTTTTTATTTTAATTTCAATTTCAATTTCAATTTTAATGCAACGAGTGACAGTTTAGTGTCGCTTTTGGAATGGCGATGCGATCGAATCTTACTTTTTCGAAAATGAATGTGGAATTTTTTTTCTGTTTATTCCTCTCCCCAACTATCGCTGTCTATCGCTGTGTTGCCCACTCCCTCCTTGTGCCTTACGCCCGCCCTCTCACGTTTGTTGCATTTGGTACTTTCGGAAGGTTAATTGTAAAAATCGGTGCTTGATCTCCATCGAAATCGAATTCTCATCGCTAAAAAAATTAAAATAACTTCAAATGAAGAGACATTTTTTATATATTCGCATTCGTGTGTATATATCTACATAAAATTTTTGTATTGAAGTTAGTAACTGTCTTAGAAAAGGCCAGCAGATGGCAAAATTTCTGATGTTTGCTTAAGTTTTGTGGAAAACGCTAACGATTGGCAAGCAATAGCACCAGTGCTTAATTCTTAATTGCTTCGTATGATTTTTTCACAAAACTTTTATTAAAAATTTAAGGAAAAATAGTTGTTTTTGAAAAAAGGAAAATAAGTTTTAAAGAATTCTTTTAAACTATTTTTTTTTTTTTTTGTTTTTTTTTTTTTTTTTGTTTTTTTTTTTTTATTCTTATTAAATATTTTTGTTAATTTTTAAAATGTTCCATTATAGGAAATGAAACAAGAAAACCTCGAAGCAAAGGAAATGCTTGAAGAGCGACAAAAACAGGAGCAACAATCCGATGAAAATTGTTTAAATGAAAATAAAACAAACGAAGAAAAAAAAAAAGAGAAAACTATGCAAAATCATGTGGAAAATATTAATAACCTCAACGATAATAACAACAACAAAGACAACGATAACGACAATGAGGAAAACGCAACAGCCTGTAGTGATGTAGATAACAACCATGACCAAAGTGACAACAACGATGTTGACGATAATGGTGAAAACGGCGATGGAGAAGTAATATCAACAGAAAAGGACCATGCCATCAACGCAATTGTTACAACAGCCACAGCGACATTAACATCAACGACAACAACGATAACAACACAACTAGTCAAGGTTAACAGTATATCTGAATATGAAAAAATAAGAAAACAAACGAAATGTATAGGAAAAGAATCTAGTAATGCAATCGTTAAGCACACGACATCACGCGGTGGTAAGGATAGGAATGCAGAGAAATCTGAAAAGAGGTCTAAGCACAATCGAAAAGAATCAGAAAAGGAAGTAAAAACAAAACTGACAATGAACCTGGACGACGAAAAGACCACAATGCATACATCGACTACAATAGCAAAAGAAACAACAACAACAACAACAACAACAACAACAACAGCATCAGCAGCAGCAGCAACAGCAACAGCAACAGTAACAACCACAATAGCAACAACAACATCAGCATCAACGTCTAAATACATAACAGCAGCAGTGACAACGAAAAAGCAACGAACGCAACGTCGCTCGCCCAACTCATGTCAGGGCAAATCACCAGCGGCAACATTAAGTTGCGATACATGTTGCCAAGAGGAGTGTAAACCAGAATTGTTATTACAGCAGCATCTGCAGCAGCATGAGAAAGATCATATACAACACTCGTCGACGCAGACATTGAAGCCACCGACTTTGCATATAGGTAAAGCTGGTCAACCAACACGTCTTTGTGGTAGACGTAAAGCGAATAGTAAAGAACGAGCGAGCAAAACAAAACACGAAATCAAGACCAAAATTATATACAGCAGCGAAAAACCAGAAAGCATCGTTACTAACAATAATAGAGAAACCGGATTTATAATAAAAACTACTACACCAGCAGCGAGCTTAAGTGAGGCATGCGCGAAAAATATAAAATCCACAAATGTTGCTGACACCAAAGAAAGAACGCATAAGAGGAAAGAGAGAAAATCTGAAAAATCAAAAACAAACGAAAATCGTTTAGTTGCCGATAACGTAGAAGCTGAAAAAACTAAAAATGAGAAAAGTGAAAATGAAATAAAAAAAGATGCAAAGCACATTGAAAATGTTGAACAGCATGCTGAAGACGTTGTTTCCGGAGTGATAGTGGATGCTGTTATAAAATTACAACATGAAACGGAGCAAGGAAACGACAAATCTCCATCGACGACTACGGAATCATTGACGTTGGCAGCCATGAACGCCAACGTAGGTCTGCCTTCGTTACCAACTGACGTTGAGCAGATGAATAGCATCACCACTGCCGATACTATTGAGACCAACTCTACAGCCTTCAGTAACTCTACAGCCTTCAGTGTCACAGCACACTCGCTTAGCAGGTATGCGTTCATGTTACTGTGAAATCTACATTTGTTGTTATCTAAATTTACTATTTTTGTGAGAGTGAAGTCAGGCCTACAAAATACTATAAGCATGTTGTGCGGGTACTAGCATACACACACTTGTTGTGAATACACTTGTTAATAATGAATGTAAATGGAAGCGAGTGCGAGTGCGAGTGAGTGTATGTGTTTGTGGCTATTGTGTATATAAAGTGTACATACAAACAATGAAATAAATTAATTAAAAATTAATATCAATACAAAATTTAAAAAAAAAATCAAAAATTATTTAATGCAGACAGATTTCAAATCGGAGCTTAGCCCCAAAAAGTTGAAATTATTTGTTTGTAAATTACAATTTCTGTTATCATCTGAGAAGTAAAGGAAAATTATTATTATTGTCTGATATTCACTTCTGCATACGCAACAGAACAGAACGAAGTATTCTTTAAGGATTACGTTGTGCTTCTTTTGTTTTAAAAACGATTAAGAAGAAGGTATGTATGTATGCAATATATAGCATAAGCTTGTGTGCGTGTTTACGTGTTCTTGCTAAAAACAATATTGTGCAACATGCTGTTACATTATTTTTACATTTCAAAGAATAATTGATAAGAGTTAATATCGCGCACAACGAAAGAAATCAAACCTTAAAGCAACAATGAATTCGTTGACATTGTGCTCTAACATTGCAACTGTTGTAATGTCCATCTAATTAATTTTTATGTTCAACAGAGCGTATTGGAGACAATTGCATATTTACGAAGGAACTGTGTATCTATTAAGGAAATTAACAACAACAAAAAAGGTTATCTTTCGTGTCACTCATACGATCTGAGTTTCGCTTTAAATCCAAATATAATTCTTTTGAAATTTCAATAAAAAAAATAAAGAGAAAAAATTTATTTATTTATATTAACGCTCCTGAGAATGAAATTTTTAATTTTTTTCAAAAAAGTGTTTTCATAAAATTGCTAAAAAAAAAGTGTTTGAAAAAATTTATAAAATTTTAATGCATTACATCATTTTTAGTAAACGCATATCAAATTTGTGCGGACATATGCAACATATGCAACAGTTATGGAGAATTGTCTCAAATTCACCTTTTATTATACCGACCGAAATAAAATCATTTTTTGGACCAATTTAAGCCTGCCCGTCAGCCCTATGCCTGTCCATGTGTTTGTGCATTCAGCGTATTTTGATGAAATTTCTTACATTGACCCATGTCGAAGAAGTCCATTGAAATTGGATTGGCGCGAACGGGAGAATTTTTGCCAACACTTCCCCCTATTATTATTATTATTATTTATTATTGTTATTATTATTACTTTTATTTATATTATTATTTACATTAATAATTATTACTACCACCGTCACTCAGACGGAAGCTTCAGAAACTCCATAAAGGGTATATATTTTTGATCAGCCTTAAATTATGAATTGATTTAATAATTTCAGTCTGTCCGACTGTACACTTGTGTCTGTTATAAATATTCTTCTGGCCAAAAAATGGAATCTATCGATTTAAAATTTGACAAAAATATTGAAGTTCTTTCACACAAATTGGTGTGCAAAATGGGCCAAATCGATCAAAGGACAAGCCTACAGTATCATGTAAACTGAGAACACCTCGGCTTTTCAAAAGGGATAAAAAATTGATTTTCTGGTCGTTACTTATACGCCACAGCGGATAAATCTGCAAAAATTAGAACTTGTGTTCTCTGGGTGGTGTTATAGGACCTGCCCGAAAAACATAAAAATTCACCCCGTCTTCCTAACATTTTAGTGAATCACAATTTAATTTGTATTTTAATTTTTGTAAATTTTTGCATGCTTTCAAATTCGGAATGCACTTGAGCATGTCCGCCTGGTCGTCTGTCGGTCCGTCTGTCTGCGTCTAACTGATCAAAGGACACTCCTACAAAACGCTCCACACGCCTATTCGACAAAAAATGCGAACTCATTTGCTTTATGTGTTTTTTGCTCGTTGTTCATATACACGATATAAATTTTTACTTTTATTTTGAAAATAGAAAAACATCGGCCGCTCCCACCCAAAATAATGGAGTATGAAAATTTCGTTTTTTTTGGTTTTTTCTTCGAAACCTCTTTAGATTGCAGCCGAATATAATTTTCTTACTTGCTGTTATTATTATTATTATTATTATTGTTATTATGACATCTGTTGTCAAAATGACAAACGGGTAAAAAAGGCAAAACCCGATTGCGGTTAATGTCAACGGACGACGCTGTAGAAATATAATGTTTTTTTTGTAGGAGAAAAAGGTCTAACATTTCATTGCTCTCCTAACGTAGCCAATTTGTTGGGAGGAATGTTCAATGACCGTATGATGTCCAAAATGCCGATGTGAACTGGCCACAAATGTCATTCGATATAGGAAAAGTCATTGACGTGAAAGTTGTTTTTAAATGAAAATTCCCACAATTACGCTCCTTGCAGCCTACTCTCCAAGTTCTTTTATTTGATACCCATATCGCATAAGAAGAAAGTAATTGGGCTGCCTACCATATTCATTTTAGAATTAACCCATTTTTCCTTAACCTCAAAGAAGTGAAAATCACTGGTAACTTTGTGCGGACATGGATTTTTTTCCACTTGCGCACGTAAAAAATATATGTGAGAAATGAGTAAAAACCCACAAATATTTTTTTTTTAAAATGTCGGAGGTGGGTTCAGTTTATACTCCACTGCACTGCACTTCTCGGACCATTTTGGGCCGAATAACATTGGCTGCACAGAAGTAGTATGGATTAGTTTGTATGTTGTTATCGCGCTTTTTATTAGTATACTTTTCTATAGAAACGGATTTTGTGAACTAAAGTTCAAGCAATACTTTGCGTATACCTTAAAGGCTAGACGCTAGTCAAGCTGTCCCTAAATATTCTTAATTTTGTTTCATAAACAATAAGAAAACTTTTGTTATGCCTCTGGGCTGACGGACCACTAATAAAAAGAAATTTTCTCACATACAAACTGGTTTCTTCTATACTTATTCTGTATATACTTACTTGCTAAATAAGTCGATTTCAAGATACCATTAGTTCTGATTAACAGTTTGAAATAATCTCAAATGTCTCCAAGTATTTAGTTAATCACTGATTCAATCTTTCAAATAATTCTTAAATTATTAACTAAAAAGGAATATTTCGTGATTGGTATAATTATTACTGTGTGTGAGGAGAAGAATGCAAATATGCGGTTTTAATAATAACGATGATGACGGCGTAGAAAAAATGTAAAAATACAAAGCGATTTAACTTCTTTTTCTTTCCTACTCATCCAATTAGCCATAGCAAGCTTATCTAGCTTATCTAGAAACGAAAAGCCCGAACAAATACCATTTTCCGCTTTAAAAGATATTTTTTCTTGTCTTCTTTTTCCAAAATAATATATAAAATCCTTCTATTCTATTAACCTATCGAAATGAATTTTCTATCATTAGCGGAGTTTATAAGATTCTATGTGCCTCGCTTTCTTTTATTTCATTCCTTCTGGGAAGATCACACGACCATAGAGTATATATATATAGGTATTAATTTTGTCATTTTTTGACAGCAAGAATTACTTACTTGACTACTGCAAGACTACTTAACTGCATATAACTTACTTTTCCTCATGATACTTTTCAGTTACCTGAATTAACCGCTTAGCACCCGAAGCATTTCCTTGTCTTTTTAAGCCCAGCAATACTGCTATCGTACGAAATTAGTTTGAAACAAATTTATTTTCGTATACAGCATCGTAGGATGGGATATATTGATCGGATGCCAAGATGCCATATAAAATACATACCGTTCCTGTGTACAAGCGCTTAGCGAAAATCGTCTAAATTGTAAATGCAAAATATTGAGAAGAAACCGTTACTTATCGAAATAAATACCATTGTGTTCACTAGCTTCACTAGTCGCCCAAGACAACCGTAGGCTTTATTACTGAAATATGTTTCCTAGAGCGGAGAACGTTTAATAGTCTATTGCTGTGTGATTTCATGCGTATGCAGTGGTTATAAGAAAACAAATCTACCCAAACCGCAACAAGTTTTGCTAGGCAGAATCGGAACGGATACATTCGTCCATAGCAAAAAGTGCTTTAAGTTACGAGTATGTTTATCTTATATATCGAACTTATTTTCTTTTTTTTTTTTCTCATTTTTCCTTACACACAGTTACTATATTTCAAAAATATTCCAAGTCAACGAACTCTGTTCAGCTCTTATAATAATTTAAGACTTAAGTGTTAATGTAATTTTCAATTGACTCTGCAAACTTTTCAAATGTTAGTCGTTGACTTTCTTTAGCTTTTGTTCGTTTCCTAACCCACTATACTATACTATAGCTTAAATGTTTTGACAGCTCAACTATATTTAATATTTATGCACGCTATGTAAAATGCGCACACGTACGCATATATATCTTTTTTTAGCTTAGGCTGTGATGATGCGGTGTGAACATAATCATAAAAATGCTTTAATTACTGGAAAGCGATTATTTTTAATGCTTGAGCACTTAAGTAGATTGTATGTATTTTCTTCCTTTCGATATTTCTCGCCCTTCTTCGTCTTCGTCTTCTGCTTCTTCTGCTTTTCTCCTTTTTTTCCATATAATAATCGTTGCTTTTCAATTTTTGTGAATCTTACTTATATCAACATTAATACCTTTTGAGGTCAAGCATGGCGTATGAGTGTGAAAGAAATTTACTACAGATAAAAAAAGACAGAAAGAAAGAAAGAAAGAAAGAAAGAAAGAGAGAGAGAGAGAGAGAGAGAGAGAAAAGTACGAAAATGTGAAAAATAAGAAATTTACTAACTTTAGCATAGGGCCAAAACTTTCCCCCCTTGTTCCCAATAAGCTTTTTTTTTTGGGATCTTTTATTAAAAGAAAAATTTTTTATAAACAGACAGACAGATTAAATACTAATTAATTATTATTAAACGACCTAATTTAGCTGTCTCGACCATTTCAAATCTAATGGTTGCCTTTTGTTTCTTTCTCTAATGATATGCTAAATATAGTTACAATAAAGCCAATGTATAAGTGCTTAGGGGGAAATATAGCCAAGTGCTAGTTTTTAATTTTATGAATTAATTTAGTAGAAATTTGGCACAGATAGGATACTCAATGATACTGGCGAGTTTAAAGTTCATAATCCTCTTACATGGTACGGAAAAACTATTTTCTAACTTATGAGAGCTAAGAGAGCTAATAAGAGAGAGAGAGAGAGAGAAAAACTATTTTCTAACTTATAAGAACTTTTTAAACCGCATTTAACTTTTGATATAATAATTAATAATTTTTGTTCCCTTAAGGAAACTTTCAATTTTTAATAAATAATTTAAATTTATTGAAAGTAGAAAAAAATGTACCACCTCTTTAAGTTCATCTAAGCCTAGAAGCGTATAAAAAACGCCTAACGCCAATAAGCCTATGAAGTNAAGTTCATCTAAGCCTAGAAGCGTATAAAAAACGCCTAACGCCAATAAGCCTATGAAGTCTAGATCTAAGTACAAAGGGAAAACTTGCCTTTAAACATTTGAATTTGACTTTATTCATAAAGGTAGTCTTCGCCAAGCCTAATGCAGTCAGCCACGCGATTTTTTAATATTTTAATTTCATGCGACGATTTTTGAAAACACTTTTGCACCGATCTCGTCATTTGATCCAAATCATATTCATTGGGCAGCCTCTTTGAATTTTCAGACAAACAGTAGTCGTTTCCGATCAGATGTCGAACACGCGGTGAACTTAAGAGCAATTCGATTTTCAATCCATACAATTTTTCAACAATTGCAACCATTGATTTGTGTCACGGTGTATTTGTACCATTACCATTACAAATAAAGAAGGTAAAAATTTAGAATACAGTTTTCACCTGCAAAAATTTTCATGAAAACATACTGAACACCCTGCTTTGTGCTATCCTTCTTATGTCTGTCCATATGTTCTTGTGTTCGATATACAAGGTTGAGACGGACCACTTGTTCGACCACTCTCTCCATATTTCGATAAGTCGTTCTATGAAAAGCTATTGCAAAATTTTAAAATTCCCCAACAAAATTTGTTGAGGAATCGTATTTCTGCACTTTAAGTTGTTGTGAAAACTTTGGATGAGATCGTGTAATTTTTTGAATCCCCTGCCATATATTCGTTCCCACGAAAACCGAATCCAATTTCTAATATTTCATGTAGAAAATTGGTTCATAATAGTTGTTAGACACGAATTTGCACCATGTCAGTCTATTTGTTCGATCTCGCTCCTTGTAAGGGTTGCAATGAAATCCAAGCCTTTTTTTTTGGCAAAACTGTGTCATTTTTGATATTTTATGATGAAAATTGGCTCTTAAGAGTAGTCTGAGTAGTTTGAGTTAACTCTACAAAATTGGAATCAAACAAGTTTTTCTTTTTGTCGATACTATCGCATTTAAGAATTCTCATGAAAAGTAAACCCTTATATGCCAAAACAGTCTAATTTTTAATATTCAATAATGAAAATTTGTTCACATTATTTCCTTGGTATAAAAAATGTATAGGTTTAAGTTTGAGTTTCATGAGTGCCTTTTTGGGACTCCATTCCGCCTAAGGGTTCTTATGAATAATAAGCCATTTTTAGTACTATACGTAATGACAATTTATTCGTATAGGGAGTTTGTCATGAAAATTATTAATTAAATAAAGGAGAAGTAAGTCCTTGTACAGTTACAAATCGTAATTTGTAGCTTTTTATGTCGAAAACCGATGAAAAATAATAAAAATCTTTAAGTAAGTAAATTAAATTTGCTTAATTTGAATAACGCCTGTCGACGTTCTGAGGAGCATCGTTCAATGTGAATGTGTTCATGAAAGGTATACCTTTATGTAAAAATAATAAATAACGTTTGATATATTATCGCAGACATGAATGAATAATTGTATTAGGCAAACTGGTGCAAGTTATATTATACGCATTCAGGACTATGCTAACTTATTTTTTCCCTTCAAGTTCCTTTTATGCTTTTTCAACTATTTCAAATATGTTTGGTATAAGTGAAATTTACTCTGCTAAGCGGAGGAGCGCGACGAGCGTGTATGTGTAACAAGTAGTTTCTCAAACGATTCTATTTGTTTTGTTTTATAACACCTAAAAATATGCACAAGAATGCTTAAAATTTGCTTAATGCAATAGACGTAAATTCGCAGACACATACACCCACATACACGCGCGCATACACATGAAAAGAATGTACGAAGGCAGCTCACTAATGTCTATTCATGTTGAAATTTTATATGCTTTCACTGGCATAGCAATAAAAACAACAATTGTAGCACTAGTAATAAAGTTTTTGGAAATTTAGAATTTTTTTGTTTTTTTTTTTAATGTTTTCGCTGCTATTTTCTGCTGCCGACTTTCGTGACAGGATAATGCAGTTATGTCGTCCATGCAGAGGGACAGTAAATAAGGGGGAATTGGAACAACGATGAAAGAAAGAAAGGACGTAAATTGTCGGTTGATGAGCATAGAAAAATGTTGATTGTTTAATTTTATTTATTGCTAATTAAAATTGTCAACTGTTTTTTTTTTTGTTTTTTCAATTTATTTAAATATTTTTCTATATTTAATTTATATACTTCTAATATTCTAAAGTCGCCAAAAAAAAAATTATTTAATCTCGGTTACATATAAAGTGAATATGAGTGTAAGCATTTCATAAAGCCTTTATAAGAGTGGAAAGTCAAGAAATCAATGCTTGAGGTAAAACCAAATTTTTAGTTATCCATTCAAGTTGATCTCATTAGATACTTTATTAAATTAGAAGAAAAAAATTTAATTAAAATAAAAATTTGTTATAATCTTGGATTACATTACAGGGAAAATATACTAAACTTTTGATTATTTGTCACTTTTGAATGCCATTTCTGCAGTCTTCGAATGGATCCTCTTTAATGATCTCCCTCTCCATCGAATAAATATAAGATCATAGAAATGTTTTATCGATTGAGCTGATGTTACGTTTGCACGTATTTTGAAAGAACGATCAACGTATACTACATTACCTTAAAGCTAAAGTAACGCGGATAAGTGAAGGGGAGAACTTTTTAATTTTTTCTATTAATTAATTATAGTCTTATTTATTACGAAAATTGATTTTTACTTTACTGAGCCACTCAAGTCAATGCTAATTAGTTTTGCTCAATTGCACCTCATTAAGAAGATGGGGAAAAAAAACTGAGACAACATTTAACACTCAACTCAGAGTATTTTTGTCACTGCTGTGCAATAAAGCTGAAGTGAAAGGACAAAATGACTAATAAAAATTATTTTTATTTATATCTTTGCTTAAGATATTCACTATTAATTGGTTTTGGCCAAATTCTCTCTGAGTAAGAGAGTAACTTACGTTTAGGGTCCAGTTGTAAACTTAATGGAAAGCACTTACGCGTTTCTTAACAGCACAAATCGAAAAAATCAAACAATCAATAAAATTTAAATATGTAAATATCGCTTCCTTCTTCTCCTATTATTATGTTAAAAAAAAAAAAAGAAGAGAAACTAAATATGTCTTTGACGGCTCGTATATCAAAAGTATGGAACATTTAAATTTGAGTTACATGAGCTCGCCTTTTTTTCATTGCATACAAGTGTTTCTGTATATGTATGTACGCTATTGTTTCCTCCTTTTATCATAGAATAGCGTAATGCGTAATTTTTTATGTAATTAATGATGTCTATCAAATCAAAAATCTAACTGTTAATGTTATGCTTCAACGATTACCATCAATTTTGCTGTTTTTATGCCGTTGATGTCCTAACAATTGTTTGCTTTAAAACCTTATTGTTAGTTAACAAGGATAATGGCCTTAAAAATTAACCTTACATGCGTGTTTCAAATTTTTCGTTTTTGTTTTCATCTTCTTTTCTCGTTACATTATAGTCAATAATGCAAGTGAAGATTTTCCACTTCATCTTTCAAATTTTATGTTTAACAATTGTTCCGAATTAAATTAGTTGGTGAGATTTTTAATTAAAAACAAGTGAAAATATTATAGTAGGTTACGGCTCGCCATTAAATACCCTACACTTCCCTACAATTATTTAATAGTGATCGAAGAAATGGTCCAATCCGAACAATTTTCATTAATGCTCCTCTTGGGACCAAAAAATGTCACTTTTCCAAAGTTTATCATAATATCTTATAAATTTCGATCTGGGGGCGGGAAATACAACGGAAAGATGAACGGAGTAACGAACAGACAGACAGACAGACAAGCTTAGATCCCACGAACTAATTTAGTTTATATCGATATAATAAAATATGCGTCTATCTCAAGTCAAGGATGCATGCATTACATACATCCGCCCTTGCATACGGATGCCCTTGTGGTCCAACAATCCAATATTTAAAAAAAAAAAACAGTTAGAACATACAAACCTAGTTTAACAAACATCGAGAAAAAATGAAAATATTTTAATATTTTTATAGAAAAAATGAAAATATTTTAATATTTTTATATTTACAAAATATATTATTTTTTTTATTATTTTTTATTGTAGAAAAAATTAAAATATTTTAATATTTTAATATTTTTAAAATAAAAATATTTTAATATTTTAATATTTTTATTTTTTTTAGTATTTTAATATTTTTATTTTTTTAATATTTTAATATTTTTATTTTTTTTATTTTAATTACGACGTAGAAAGTCTCTCACTTTACATAAAGTGTGTATCAGATTCAGTTTTAGTTTTTTATTTTATTTTCGTTATATCGTTCAGTTCGTTTACTTAAGATGTCAAATCCAATTGTAAAGTCTTTTCCTTATACCCGTTACTCTAATTGTGCTAAGGATATATGTATAATACGTTTGCATACAGATGTATGCAAAATCCATCGAATGCTCGGATCACTTTTACAACCACTGTACATATAAAAACAAAATTTATGATTTTTACGATATTTCTCGTGAAAAATCGATAAAAAATAATATTTCGATATAATAAATGTAGCCCTGGGCAGGTCTTCGCTCAAGACTTTGTACAACAACAAAATCCAATTTTCAATGATGAAGACTTCACCAGGATAGCAATTTATCATATAAATTTACTGTACTAAATTGTCGGTCTGTATTTCTCAACCCTTTCTTATAGAAGGATTCTCGCAAAACGTATTTTGCTTTTATGGTAAATTGCAACAAAATATGCTGAAAATCGGTAAAGAGTAATAAGACCTTTGATTTGCGTCATTACTGTTCAGTACTGTTAGGGGACTGTTTTCATTTAAAATCTCCGCCATAAAAAGTGGACCGTTATACGGCAATAAAGTATAATATTTTTATATTTTTAATGATAATTTTATGAGGAAAATACAAGTAAAGGCGGTGTAGGGTAACTAATGGTCAGTCTTGCCCAAGCATAACGTTTTGATTTTTTGTAATATTCACTCTCGCGCATATGTTTCCATCTGCGTGCGTAACTCATGAAATCTGATTTTAAATTCTTTGATTTTTTTACAAATACACCACTTAGTGTACAACGATGTATTAAATTTACTCGGATGTAAGTAACGCCCAAAAGGATATGAGATGGACTCTCCTTTTATTATACCGATCGATTCAGATGCATTTTATAGATGGACTTAAACTTGCCTGTCCGTCTGTGCGTCTGTCCGTCTGTCCGTCTGTCCGTTTGTCCGTCTGTCCATCTTGTTTTTAAATTTGTCCAAATTACAGGTGGCAATTTTCAACACATTTTGATGGAATTGGAAGCATTGGCATGTTTTGATTCAAATCACTTTTCGACTACTTCCCGTAAAATATCTCATTTTGAAAAGTCATTATATGACTACCAGTAGTATTTAATGGTTGGCCGTCGACTACTATAGTGTTTCGTTCTTGTTTCTTTTTAATTTTCATGCCTTACTTAACTACGATCTCAAACGGTTCATAAGATTACTCGCGATTATCAATGATGATTATGATGGGAGTTAAGACTGCGCGGTTATTGTGACGTTAACATTTTTAACACATATTTGCAGGTTGTTTTTCACGCTAATATAATGCATGTACATTTTAATAAACCATTTGCCTATTAGCTACACTGCTCTATATAGTATGGTCCGAGGTATGGTATGACCGAGGAAATCTTTATGCTTATATGATGTGTTACCTTTACAAAATCTAATACCTTACCTAATAAAATGGAATATCTTTCATCACCATGTCTTTCGTTTGAAATGCGATTTATTAAATTTTGCTTACATTTTGTTTTTTTTTTTTCAAATGCGTTAGCGCTTGATTTCTCTTGTCCCTATTCTAAAGAGATGTGGAAGTGCAAGGAATGAAATGAAAGAAGTTGCGTCGGTGATAACTTACATTTAGTTGCTTATTGGTTACAATAGGTTTACAGAAATTGGCCGTTTGGTCGTCCACTTTGGTGGACCACTTTTACAACAAATTGCGAGAATCGAATATTTTCTTCATGTGGTTTAAGCAAAAATACGATCAAGTAATTACACACAGACAAATATCGAATTATTAAGTACTTGGTTCGGTGAAGGGTGATCTTAGTGAAAGACTCTCTTACGCTTTTTGCTAACGTTTACTTTTATTGTTGTCACGTCTAAAAACGTAATGACGAGATTTTTTTTTTTTTTTTTTTTCAATTTACTTTAAATCAAACTGTGAACAAAAATTTCAACGAAGATTCAAAATGCGACGCTAACACCCTACGGGATGATTATTTATTTTTATTACAACTACAATGACAAAGTGAACATAGTCCGTGTCATTTAGCTTCGTGTATAATAAATATGTTATTGGCCAAAAATGAAAATATATATATATATTTGTATATATATATATTTGTATATATATGCAATGTTAGTATAAATTGCATCTTTTTTTTTTTGTTTTATTTTTAAGATAAATGAATTATTTGGAAAAGTTCTACATTTTTGCTGTTTCTGTTTCTGTTAGCATTTTTCCTTTTCATTTAGAATTTGTTTTCCCATTTTTTTATTGTTTTGGTCGATTTTGTTATATTTGACAATTTTCCATTCAGTGACTATTCAGGTCCCATAGCCGTCCATATTTATTTGCTTTAGTAGTCATTGTTTTTGATTTTTCTTTCTTTATGTCCTTTTTCCTTAACATTCGCATTTCATTATGGATTGCTATTGCAAAAGTTAACGGGTAACACAAAATCGTTGTTTTTTCTCGGATTGACAGGAATGGAAGTTGCACAGTTTTGTAACAATTGAATATAAAATAAATGCATATTGTACACGTGTATAGTCAGCGTACGTATGTTTTCGAAAACCATCATCACACAAAACCGAAAACCTTGAACTGTTGCAAAATACAAAGCATTACCAATCATAACGTATCGGTGTACTGCTTGTTGTGTGTGTCGTGTGTACTGTATTCCTGGTCACTACCCCAAGTTCGAATGATGTTGTCACTACGATAATGATAACAATAATAATAATAATGATGATAATGATGATGTTAGTAGGAGTGATGCTACTAATGCTGGTGCCTGTGATAAAATTTTCAATTCTGTTTGCATATGAAACTTTTCCTTTTGCGAGTTATTAATGTTTGTGTTAGCGTCTATGTGCATACATATATATAATTTGGTTAAAGTTTTCAAATTATACATAACGTGTGTGCGCGTCAGCATACGTATGTGCATGCATTTATACGTTTGTACAACACATTTTTGCATCGAGTATTGTATAAGAGAATGTTTGCCTTAAAACAAGCTCTAAGGCCACACAATTTATATGTAATGTAAAAACAATGGCCCTATACGTTCGTATACTCACACACACACACACACATATATACGAGCAGTATTTGTATAATTAGTTATAGCAAAGTCAGTTACATTTATGCTTGTTATGCATGAAATATATTTTTATTTTTTTTTATCAAATATTTAGTGATTTAAAATTTTATTTATTCTATAAAAAAGCCATTGTCAATATTTTATCAAATGTTGCGCTGATTTGTTTTAATTTAAAAGCACATAAGAACTTTATAATAGAAACTCGATTTTTCTATTCCTTATTATGCTTCCTTTTTAAAACAAGTAAAGACACTATAGTGAGACATGGTACCCCATTAAATATCACTTTGCCTAATACAAGAGTTCATCTATTTTCGTGATAAAATCAATAACTATGTAATAACTTGTTTTCATCTAAACATATACTTTTCATGGAAACCCTTGTATATATAGCCTTGTATAGGAATGGGCCCAAAACCGACATCAATATAATCCAACTTTAGTAAAGTTAACTCTCTTATCAAAGAATTTCTTATTCTTTACCTATTTTCGTCATAAGATGCTAAAATGGTAAACTTTGCTCTCATATAAAAGCTTGCTTCTCATGAGAACCCTTATGCAGAAAGGAGCCCAAAATATCTTTTTACTACACTCGATATCCGCATCACTTACATCGCGAATATCACCCTAAATTCAGAGCTGAGAGCCTCTAGATCCTACCTGGAAGCCTCCGAGTGCGTAGAGCTCAGACACTCCTCGGTAATGAGAGTGTGTCCAAAATTCTCGACGAGATTTATCTCTGAGGAAGGGATGAAAGAGATTTATCGACCACTCAGTGTCCTTTAACAGAACAACTCGGCTTTCTCAGTGCTCTTGTCCAATTGTCCCGGAAGCGTCAACATATGTCGCGAGACGATACTGCGACTCCCAGTTCTTCTTTCGCAACAACCCCGCTCCAACACGTACAGGGGAAATTCTTCAATGACTGGT
The DNA here is from genome assembly GCA_000688735.1 of Glossina austeni. NCBI lineage: Eukaryota > Metazoa > Arthropoda > Insecta > Diptera > Glossinidae > Glossina > Glossina austeni. The sequence continues at coordinate 466,164 of KK502478.1, read as the reverse complement.
CAAAGCAAAAAAAAAAAAACTTAGGACAAAATACGTGAGTGTACTAAATTTTGTTAAAATATGTCAAAAAATTTGCCGCCTGTAGTTAGCCGGTAAGCTAAACGTATCAAATTAGCCAAAGGATATCAAGTCAGTCTTAATGTTTTACAAAACGTTTATAAGACATAGCATCGTTATGGCAGACAACGGTCAGACGAATATATCATAGCGATTGGTGAGAACATCTAACACTACAAAGAAAATAAAAGATGAATCTTTCGTTTAAATATCGCGGGTAGTGAAAATTCATGAAATTATTTTTTTGGTATGGATTGATAGCAACGTTTTTGATATCCATGTAAAATTTCAAGTCAACATATTCAGTAGCTATAGATTTGCATGTGTTTTTATAAACTTACAGAAATCAGTTTGTCGACCAATCGAGCATATGTAGTGCAAAAGGTGAATCAAAAGCTGGCCGATCCTTCGATTATTGCGCTTTTTTCATTTCATCTTTTTTGAATGTTAAACTGTTTTATGCGGGCGATAACGTCAAGCCGGCAATGAAATGACTTTAAGAGAATAAATAAAGAAGTTTTTACATCACAAGCAACTTCATCTTATTGTTTGCTCTGAAAAACAAAAAAGCAAAAAGAAGACTAAGAGCTATTCTAGAAAACATTAGCTCAAACTGCATCGATTATCAATGAGAACATAAAAGGTCAACAAACAAAAGCGAAAAAATCGAATGAAACATATACAATACATGTACGCTATTACGCTATTAAGTACGCTATTAAATATGGCCAATAACAAGCTGAACACAATGTATCCAAAGTACAAAAAAAATGCTAACTTTTTTTCTTCTTCATTACAATCATGGTCAAGCAAAGTTTAAAAACCACCAGCATTTTGCTGAGAGTAACAACAACAGGCTAAGCATAAGAAAGAGAATAACAATAAGTAAGAAAATTATAATAAATTCGTTTTAAAGCGAACCTCAATTATTCTACTGCTCATCGACTTTCTGTTTCCACATTACGAAATGCATCTAAAATTTGCACTTTTCGCCTCCTTAAGCGCATTTTGTGTTTCACTTTTAGTTTTCTTTTTTAAGAAGTACTTTGAGATAGAATTCCTGTTCTGTACGCATTCACTATCTATGACAAGATTGGATATGTGTGTGTAGTTAAGAACCTAAGTCGATCTATTTTCCTTACAAAATTACTTGCAAGTAGAAATAAATTCCCTCGGATTCCCTCCCTTCAGATGTTCAGATGTTCGGATATCGGCAAGTGTTTTTATATGCGTTGTATATGAAGCGTTTGTGTACTCCTAAGTGTTACAAATGCACCGATGAAATTATCATACACGCAAATCTTTGATTGCCGGTATGTTTTATAGCTTAAACGCATTAATCGAATTATTTAAAGTGGAATGTTTTGCTTTAAACGCATAGCCACAGCACACAAAAATTAATTCTCTTTTTACTCTCGCTCGCTCTGCTTCCCGATGGTTGCATTACTTTAATAAATTAAATGCAATTCAACCGTAAGACAGGCACACATACAAACTTACACAAATTGGAGCATAAACCACAGCAATTAAATAAAGAAATTAAAAATCGGAGAGAAGAAAAAGTACTATAATAAATTATTTCGATGTATAAATGTATGTGCGTGCAAAGTGTATGTGCGTGCATTAAGCGGTTTTTAAAGTCATAAAAAAAAAACAAAAAACAAAAAACAAAAATCCCTCTTCTAAATGTTTTTTTATCTAAAACCAGTTTCTTGAGTACATTATATGCATGTTGCATAGCAAGATGTTGCTCAACATTTTTGCATTTTACATGTTTTCAGCATTCAGAAGCATGTTTAAATACATCGATACCCCCAGAATACCTCTGTTTTTCAAAGGGAATGGAAAATTGGTTTTTTTAATCATTACTCATAAACTGTAGCAAATAAATGTACAAAAATTTCAACGCATATTCTATGGGTGATGCTGTAGCATTCGTACATAAAAATGGAAAAAATTGACCACGCCTACCCAATATTGTAGTTTATCAAACTTTAATTGTTGTTTCATATAACGCGTAGCCACAAGCTTGAATAACCCCATAAAGTATACAAATTCTTGGCCAGTTTCAAATTTGGAATACAACTAAACATGTCCGCCTGTCCGTCTACCCATCTGTCTGTTTGCGTAACTTTGTAGTATTTGTAGTAAACATTCTCCCGTTACCTGAAAATTTGCAAAAGAATATGAAATTGACTTAAAGTTTTCAAAGGACGCCACGCCTACAATGCCCGCATGCCTATCCGACAAAATATTTTATTTTGAAAATAGAAGAAATCAACTGCGTCCACTCCATAGTGTAGAGCATGAAATTTTTATTCTTTTATTTCGTTTGCCTTTCTTAGGATAACGGTGATGGGTATAAAAGATTCGGTCTCGACCGAATTTAACTTTCTTACTTGTTTTTTTTTTTTTAACTGGCTTCTCTGTTAATATCATAACATACAAGTATAGGTACCGGGTGCAGTAACCTGTTGTGGTTTAGTAGTAATGCAACAAATTTTCGTCTTGTTTTTAAGTATTGATTACAGAATTAAAACACTTTTGTTAAATTGTCTGTGAGTGAGTATAAACATCAAAATACAATTTATCGTTACTGCATTATGTATTGCATATAATGAAAATGTAAGTATTTGTAGTTTTATGAGATTTGCTTGAAATCGTCATTCAAGGCAACGCGTTTTCCTTTTCTGCAATTGGCATTCAATAAAAAAAAAAAGAAAAAAAAAAAGTGAAAAATAAATAAATAAATGCCAACATTTATGTACGTACTTGTGTGTGTTATTTTATTGTTTTCGCAATATGTGTTTGTTTAAAAACCAGTTCTATAGATATTTTTATAGTTACGAATTTTTCTTTAGGATTTAATTTTATTTTTAAACGGCCACTTACACGTTTATTCGCTCTTTTTGTCTTTGACAACAAACATTATTACAATTGATAAACGAGTTTAATAATAAGGTAAACCATATAATATTTAAAACAAATGCTTTATTTGTTATGATTATTACAATCAACGTTTGAAAATAAAGAACAACTCAACAGCTTTGTTATCCAACATTTTTTGAAGAATTTAATTCACGTTTTGTTATTCAAGAACAAGTTAACCTTCCGCTTAATTATTCTACATGCATGATAAAAGTCTTATATAACCCTCTTACAAATATATAGATTATCGCTGTTAAACCCTATATTCGCGATTTACTTTCTGTACCCTGTACCCCCCATTTAGAGCGCAAAGATATATTAAGTTGGTGCGGATGTGTACGCAAAATCCAGAAGAGATAGAAAGATAGAATCACCGTTTCAAAATCATGATTTTGTCTGTCCGTCTAATTGTGTTGTTTTCTTTTGTTCAACATGCAGGCCGCAATTTTTGAGATATTTTAATGAAATTTGGTACACTGATGTGTCTTGGCTCAGGAACGAATTCTGTCGAAAATGGTTCGGATCGGGTTACTTTTTCGGGCACTTCACATACAATGCCTCTTATTGAAAAGTCACTATACGGACAACTGCAGGGTAGTGTAGGGTGTGTAATGTGCAGCCGTGCTTGCTATAGTATTTTTACTTGCAAATATTTCAATTTGTTACTAATATTCAGTTCAGAAAATAAACTATAAAATTACCTAAAACTTCGGATTCATATCGATTCGTCGGGTTAACCTTTAAAAAGTCTTTTTTCTTCACCCTTTATATGGAAAATATATTCCGGTTATTGTCTCCGGAATAAACCGTTATGAGAATCTTAGTAAGAATACCTTGCACTCTTTTCCCCAAATCATTTTGAAGTTCATCTTATACAACTTTTTTTTTGATATTTTCTTTCATTAATTTGCGGCTTTCCTCAGCTAAGGGTTTGTTTGCTATATTGTATATGACATGTATACACAAATATATATATCGACAGGTGTTACAAATTTTCAAGCATTGTGGCAAGCATTATATGGCTGAGTGTTACTGGCAGTGGTATATAAAATCTCTGCCCTTTAAATTCAAACGATATATTATCGTTATATTATCGTTAATAATATTGAATGTGTTTTTTGGGGTGCATAGTGAACATACGCTGGCAGTCATGTGACTAAAAATTAATTAAAATTATTTAAGGGGAAGATGAAATTTTTTCAATTTTATTGATTACATTAATACATAATCAATTGGATGAATATGTTTATGCATTTACCAAAAAAAAAAATTTATTAACTAAAAATCAAGGCTTAATTAAATTTTGCATCTTTCTTCTTGTTTATATACGATACGTACGATATTTATTTAAATTTTTTGCTCTCTTTTACTTGAGAAAGCTCGATATGTTTTGCTGTAGTGGCAGCAAAAATTCAAGGTTAAGGAAAATAGTATTATATGGCGTGCGACTTTATCGAAAAAATGCATATTTAAGTGATTGAACGAAGAAAATTTAAGACGAGGAAATTACAAATTACGGTTTCATGCAAATTTTTCATTCGCCAGTCTTCTTATATATAAGGGTCACTGATCACTATAAAATAGTTACATTTTTGCCAAGTAATCGATTTTTATTTAAAGCTTTTGTGTTTTATTTCTGGAATGCCGTACGTCAATATCACGTTGATTGAAACGATAGTGCGACGTACGTTTGGGAAACAATTGGTGATGTTTCGGGTGAAGAAATTTTAAAAAAACTAGCAACCCTAAATGGGTCCTTCCTTTCTTTTCTGAAAATTTCACTCTTGATCATGCGGTTCTTTCTAATAAAAAGCTTTAGAAAATGAAGAAAGACCGGCACATTTCATCTTTTGACCTCGCTATTATATTCAACAAAGAAAAAAGCGTAATATTTCCATGCCACTTGAGTTCACAGCGAAAAGATTAATTAATCGAATTATCGATTGGGAATCGGCACTGCAACGATACGAGATACAATCTGTATAGTTTTGAAGAAGCTGATTATTAGCTAGAAACACTGTCACATAAACAATAATCACGTGCGGAAGAGATGACGTTGAAAAGTCGATGAAGTTGATGAGAATATAGGAAAAATGTCTGTATATTTTAGTGAGAACATGCCACGAACTTTATCTTGGACTCCTTATCAGTGAAAAATTGTTAATCGATTGTAAAAAATTGCTAATTTTCTCTTATCGAAAAATTTCTTATTTTTATAGCTTTCGTTTGATTCGCTGGTCTTGTCTAGGCGTCCTGGTCTATGATAAGTGGATTTCATCCTGAGATTTACCTCTTTTTTTAGTACCACTTTTTTTATATATATATCTGCAATGGACGAACAATATCACTCGTGATTGTTTCAATTACCATTCGAGGTTATATTAGCTCTAATTTAATATAGCTTAAGCCTAGGTAAAGTTCAAATACAAAGAATTCAATAATTGAAAGGAAAGTAAAATAAATTTCTCACTTATTTCTCGCGGCTCTTAAATGGTTCAATCTATAAGATTTAGTGAAACCTATGTTTCACATGATTGGCGTTCCCAATCAATTTTCTACCTCATTCGAGGAAGGCACCCTAGCTGATAATCTTTCCGATAATCTTATAACCAATAATCAAGCTATGGTATGGAAAAACTACGTTGACCTAAGCGATTACTAAGCTATAATACATTATGGAATAATTTAACCCAAGTGTGGGATCAAAACGAACTCGAAACTTTGGTCCTCAGACAATATACCATTTTTCTCGGTTCAGAAGGCTTACCGTCACAACCATTGAGATGCTGTAACTTGGCGTAGGTAGTCTACGTTTTAAAATAAATGCTCGACATATTTTAACTGACACGTTATAAGAGAATTATAAGAGGTATTGACCCGCAATTTGTTACAAATACATATGTCCGAGGACTAGCAACAAGGCCGAAGTAAAAAAGTGTTTACCAACTGAGGTGTCAATCAACTGACATATTTACGGCATAGATAGCTCTTTTGGTTCACCTTTATTCTGCCTGCCATTTTTGTGTAACAGAAAGTAATGTTTGTGATCATCTAGTGATCTTTCGTGTAACGCAACACTAGGTTATATTAATATAGTTAAAAGCTCAGATGGTCGGACGTTGTAACGGATAAACACAGGTGCCATTGCAACGCTCGCCAGGTTGGCAGTAATGGAGTGGTTCCCTTTTTATCCAACCAACACTCCACAAATCGTTATACTCAATGAATATACGGTCAGAAAGCCTTATGAAAACAGAGGGGAACGATCGAAACTTTTTTACCGGGCTGCTATTATGCTCTGGCCTATTCTCCTGCCAAATCCAGCCAAATTTGAAGATGGAATATTTTAAGGTCGAAACTCCGAAACAAGGGAGAAAGTAATGAGCATAAAAGAGAGATTCGACTTCAATCCCATGTTAATTACGATATTTTTTTGTTTATTTAATAAGATATAGTATGAGATAAAAATGAAAGCGATAAAACAATAATGCTGATGAAAAAACTATTAATTATCGCGTTGACAGTTCCCATGAAATTTTAATTTTATTTTATGGCTCAATATTTAGTGCATATAGTAAAATAATTATTGAAATTTTAATTTTTCTATTTTCGTGAACATCAAACCGTATTAGGGATAAAAGTGTTTTAACCGCTTGTGAATTTTAATTAATTCACTCTTTGAATACATACGCACACGCATACAATTACGTAACATATGTACTTACTTGCACACACTTTTAGCCTCAATAATAAAGTAGCTTATGGCAAAAACAAAAAACAACAATAACAAAAATGAATGTAATGAAAAGATATGCAAATAAATAATTGAACAAATTATTGCAATACCATCATGAAATGTAACGAAATATAAAAAAAATAAGTAATTTTCTTCTCACTCATATACAGATGAGCGACCCATTCCATAAACGTTTATTTGTATGTGCACAGATATGTTTATCTTTATATCCGTGCATGTTTGACGAAGACTTATGTGTTAGGAAATATTGTTTTGTTTTTGCATTGCATGAGCAATGTCAGGATTGTATGAATGAATCTGTTACATATTGAGTGCCGTAGTTACTCCGCTATTAATATAAAACATTTTAAATATTTATTATAGAATATTTATTCCTTAAATACACATTTGCATCTAATAAATTCTTTAATCAAATACATTACAAATAATATCATTTTTACAGAAAATAAATTTAAAAAGTTTCCCAAAACACTGAACTTTAACATTCAAATAGTTTGTACCTTTTCTTTCGTTTCTTAATTTTATTTATTTATGTATTTATTATAGAAAGGGAAAAATTATCCGTTTTTTTTTTTCTTTTTCTTTTTTTTTTCCAATTATGGATTAATGCACACTTCGTTAAGAGGTATTTCGAAACCTAATTCATTTCATTCGACAAAAAAGTCAGCTTGTAATCGAGAAGGGGCGGAAGAGAGAGGAAGAGACAGGGAGACAGAGAGGGACAGATTAATTATTTCGCCTTTCGTTGATAGAAAGCAAGAAAGTACTCTCTATACTAATGACAAATAAACATATTCTAGATTTAATAAAACGTCCTTCGCCAGTAGCGTTTTCACAACGAGTACGTACAGTCGATTATATTCAAATTTATAAAACTTAAAAAGAAGCACTCCATGATCAGCGCTCATACAAACGACTACATATAGTATTTTCTGTAAACGAAAGAGTAATACCCGTACTGTCTTTCCTTTAGATCCTCCATCAAAAAAAAAAAAAAAAAAAAAAAAAAAAAAAAAAAAAAAAAAAAAAAAAAAAAAAAAAANAAACCTTAAAGTTGAACGAGGCTGACCGCTAACTAACTAACCTACATCATCTTGAGTAAAACTCTACTCTTTACCTATTTTGGCCCAATAAAATATCACAAATTGTCCATTGTTGCCATATAAACGCTTATTTTTTATGACAGCCCCGTGAAAGGAAGGAGTTCCCCAAACGTGAAAAAGCATGATTCAAATTTAGTAAAATTAGTTTCTTTTGTTAAAGAACTTATTATTTTTTTTGTATTTTGATCGTAAAATACGAAAAAATTTTATTTGGAATTTACTTGAAAGGCTTACTTTTCATGAAAACCTTTATATGCGATTATGTTCGAAAAATATGTCAGTCTGATCGAAACTTGCTGCAGTAAATTTATATCTCAAATCTATTAAAATATAGTAAAAATTAAGCCCTATTGTTATATAAAGACTTACATTCCATGAAAGTATTAGAAAATCGCCTCATCCCATCCCTTTCAAAGTGTCCCCATTCAGTTAGTACGCGAAAATGTGCCCTTTTATCGACATTTTTTCATAAAGCAACTTTTTTAAGTCCGACGTTTTACAAAAAGTAATCATAAATATGGACCAACGCAATGCATTTTCAATGGCATGCGTTCTTTGGCCATGTCACCATACCAGACTTTATCAAAATATTTTGAGAATTACCGAATTGTGAATTGAATACGAAAATATTTGGGCAGAAATTTGATGGACAGAAGTACAGACGTACTCAGAGCGATTGATACAATGAGAGATGGGTTTATTTTAAGCTCTTCATGATATTGCATACAAAGTTATTATAAGAAGTGTGAAGTATAAAAATTGTGAATATCAAATAAGATATAAAATATTGTTCTTTAAATTCCAATATTATCCAATACACTTATAAGGGCCAAAAGTAAATATCACAAATATGCGTTTACTCCAAGTGAAATTTTCAATCATATTTTCCATATTTGTTATAGAGAAGTAAAACTCTGAGCAATTATTATAAATTCTATTGTAAAGACGCTTTACTAATGAATCTAATGGAGCGGATCCAAAAACGTGAATGCAGAAAAATTACCTAAATGTTTTTTTCAGCCGATAAACAGGCCCAAGATTACCATAAAAATTAATAGTACTTTTTATGGAAGCAAAACCCAAAGCTCGTGCTAAAGAATTAAAGAGAAAAAGAGGAAAAAACAAAAAACCTTTTCACATTTGTTTTCAGCTTGTCTATGGCATAAATCATAAATATTTTTTGTATACATGCAAGCGTACGTACGCCTAACATGTCTACCAATTTTCAATTCTCATACGAAAACAAAATAATATCCACAATGCATAGTTGACTTGGCACAACCCACATTTTCTGCTTTACTTCCTGATTTGATTTTACCACTTAGTGTTTTTTTTTTTCTTTTTTTTTTTTTTGGTGTTTTTTTTCCTTAAAATCACTACTTCTTTTGATTTTCATATTCACAAGAGAAGGTGACATTAAGTTTCTCATCGCATTTGTAGCGTCTAGGAGCGTTTGTCCTGAAGTCCATGATATTAATTTCTCATATCCGTCTACTCCCTCATTTCCTCTATTCATCTCTGGAGTTTTTTCGTTTAGAAATATTCAAAAAACACAAAAATTCATACATTGCTCCAAAAAATAAAAATAAAAAAAATAAAAATCAAACGAAAACGAAAACTGGTTCAAATGTGTTCGTCCCTGTCGGGAAAAAGAGAATGCTTTTTATATAATTTTCTTCATAAGTAATTGTCATTTTGATAACAAACACGAATTGATTTTTTATTATGGAAAAATACAAGTGCAACGCCGCAATAAAGCCCGTATCATAATCTGTTGTTTATCCACTTGCTTATATGTGTATAAGCATACAACGTATGGTATGCTTTACTTTTTGTGAAATATGGAATTTGTGCTAACACTTTGAGAAACTATTCATTCAGATCCGTTATATGTGCATATTTTGAGTTAATTTGTATTATGGAAGAAAGATTTTCAAATTGTTTTTTTCGCATACACCACAAGTGGTGTAGGGTGTAAAAAAAAAAAAAATAATTTATTGAATATAAATTCTATGTTAAATCTATAGTAAATTTTTGCTTTAAATCCGATGAAATTATTTAGTAGAGTTATATGAAATTTCTAAGGAAACTCAACTTCCTCTCAAATTGCTAACGCATCCATGCACGCTCGCATGTAACAAACTTTTTACACACGTTTTCATACGCAATTTTACATATAGCGAGCTTTGTTATCTAGGACATGAAATATGTGTTGAATTGAAGGTAAATAAAAGTTCTTCGCTGGTTGTATTTACATTCTTACAAAAAATAGATAAAAATTATTCAAGTGTTTAGCTTCCCATCAAAACTTCCGTATAAATTGCTAAAAAGAGAGAAAGATAAACTTTTCAAATGTTGTATCAAATGCTGTTAAGTTATACTTAAAAGTGAAGCGCATAAATTTTGCTGAATTGAAAGAGCTTGTAACGGACGGAAATGCTTAACGAAAACTTACTCAACACTTCTACGGAAATCAGATTTACGGATTAAAAACTTTATTTAAAATCCCCATATTAGTTTGAAAGTTTTTACTCAATTTGAGTCAGCCAGATAAAGTTCAATAATCAATGAATTATTCGACCCATAGGTTGAATAGGTGCGCCAACCAACAATCAGTAAAATATTTAATGGAATTCGTGCGATTAGTTAGTTAATTGATTCGGATATGTTACGTTAATTGCATGTATGTTTGTGACAGTTCATATCCGATAACATGTGTGCGTGCCAATACATTACGTTTACCATAATTATATATATATATATGTTTTTATATATTTGTGTTACCTGCGAAACTCATTTAGCAAAAGCTTAAAAAGAAAGTGAAGCTATTAGGAGGATAACTAATGACCGTTGTTGTAAACTAACTCAAGGAGGAAAAGGGTTTTCAAATGGAAGTAATTTACGTTTTTTTTTTTGTAAATCAATAAATTTAAAATTCATCTAAAAATCCACACACACACACACGCACACACATACACACACACACACATACACACACACGCACGCACACACGCGCACACACACACACACACACACA
>KK502478.1:406639-455149 GCA_000688735.1 Glossina austeni | reverse complement strand
CACACACACAGAGAGAGAGAGAGAGAGAGAGAGAGAGAGAGAGAGAGAGAGAGAGAGACAGACAGACAGGCACACACACACACACACAGACAGAGAGAGAGAGAGAGAGAGAGAGAGAGACACACACATACATTCACGACAATACGTAGAGATATATTGTAAATATTCAATGAATTGATCGCATGTTTACTTCAACTCATGACTTTGGTGGGCATTAAAACGTTTACGAAAATTCAACAAATTATGGGCATTAAAATTTCTTATTATCAGCAAACGCTTAACGCACACTAACTTATCGCAAATTCGACAGTCATCCGCGAATGGTATTAAGTGTTCAATGACATAAAAGGCAAAAACCACATATTTAGCGTTTGCTCACTTACCAGTTATAAAATGTGAAACATAAAACATAAGATTAATAAACTACGCATTTGATTGAATAAAAAACTCGAACATGCACAAACACATGACATAATATTTAGAAAAAAAACGTATATCAACGAGAAACTAACAGGTGAGAATTAATGTTTTTTTAAATAGTTTTACAAATTAAAGACTCAATCGAAACGATAGTACGATTCATTTGTGATAATTAGCTATAGCTATAGCTTGAAAAATCTAGAAAATATTTTGCACAATAATTCAGTTTTTTATTATATGAAAGCAAGTGTAAAATTATATTCAAATTAAATCGGATCACGTCATCACAAAGTTTTCTCATTTTTCGAGCAATGAATCCATTCCCAGCCAGGACGAGAACTTATCTTTTGGACTCGAAGTGAAAGAAGCTCTGTTGAACTGAAAGTTGGAATCGTTGCGAAGTCAGATCGAAGTAAAGCCAAAGTCAAAGTGAATTCCTGATCCTATCGGATCACTCCATTGTGGTTGATATAATAATAGGCCAACGAAGTCTGGAGAGTAAGTTCGATGAAATATGACTTCTTTGAAAGGTTACTCTCCGTGTTTTAATAAAAAATGACCGAGTCTTGGAATATTTGAAAATCGCTATATTCCCCCTTCTTGCACATTGTAACCATTCTGTGTGAAATTCACACAATAGACATTTGGTTGATACAACCATTGCGTCAATACTTCGTTCCGTCGCGTTATCAAAATTTATTATGTGTTTTTTTGTTTGACGAATAGAAACCAAAAAGTTTGTGGGGTTTTTTCGGTTTTTTTCCCTAACTTTAATAACCTTACTTAACCAAATTATGTGCCACCTTGATCGAGTGTTTGCCATCTTTTTTGGGAGAAAACCTAGAGCTTCTCGTATTTCCGAGTTTAGTTTTAGTTTATCAAGCGATTTTTGTCAAAATTCGATACTTGGCCTCTTTTTCATCTAAATTTGCTCTTTGCTTTCAGCAGTAACGCAGGTAATCCTGGAAAATGAGGTCATCGAATGTTTGTAGTTTGCTGACCTAAAGCAATGATTTAACATAATCCCAAAAACGGAAAGTCCGATGGGACCGCGTTATATAGCGCTGAACTTTTCTCTCGTCACGGGATCTATGGCATAATATATATATATTGTTGAAATCGCATCTCGTCCAAGTCGAAATTCTAGTGTAATTAATGCCGCACAAAATTTTTTTTTTTTTTTTTTTTTATCAACACAAGAAATTCAGATTTTTACGTGGTTTTAAAAATTAGAAAAATAGCGCCACTAAAACAACTAACTTTAGCTTGAAAACTGATGGTCGCAAAGTTATAAAATTTTGACGGATTTTAAATTAAAGGTTAGTTGTCAGTAATCGCATTATATGTATGTGCCATCCTATGCACTTATTGGATGACATGCAACACATATAGAGTTCATCCATTTTGTGTTTCCGATAGTAAAGCTTAAGGAAAGACACCTCTGGCTACAAATGTCAATCAAACTGTTTTCAATATATTGTTTGAATCCTGGCATTATTCGTGGAATACAATACATCAGTGGTTTCCTAACTGTGGGGCGCGATACTGTTGCGAGGCGGGCATGTAGCTGCTTCCAAAATATAATTTTCAAATACAAAGCAAAAAAGTCAAATAGGGGTAAAAAAAATGAATCAGCAGTATACGTAATCCACAATCCTCGCCGCGGATTTTTGGTATACAAATGCTAAAACATCCAATTCATATTCTTCTTCGAATCGAAATATCTTATATATATGTATTATATATATTTTGCAGCCCATTAAATAAATTATAATATTAGTTGAGTACTTTATGAAATTTGATTTTTAGATGAATAAACGGGACGCAACAATTTGTTTTTTAAAGGGGGGAGCATTAATTTTTTTTTTTTAAAAGGGGGACGCCGATACAAAAAGTTTGGAAACCACTGCAATACATATATAAGGATACAGCGCACAGAAATTATTAAAGCTTATTGGGATTGACTCGCGCATGTAGCATGTGATGATGCTCGTATTTGGTTAAATAATTTCGTAAATAAAGATTAATTCCCCTTTAGTGCTTTAAAGGAAGCACTTTTGATGTTCCTCAAGGACCTTTACTTAAATAACTCTTTTACCGTAAAGAAAACACTTTTGATGTCCGTCAAGGACCTTTACTTAAATAACTCTTTTACCGTAAAGAAAACACTTTTGATGTCCGTCAAGGACCTTTACTTAAATAACTTTGGCGTGTGGTTTGCGGACCAATAACGTTATTTTTCAAGATGAAACTGTCATCAAAAATTAGATGATATCGATTTTGACGATACTTGGCTTCAACAAAGTGATCCAACCTCCCATAAATTTCGTGACAAAATGAATTTATTGGAACGAAAGTTTGAATGATCTTGCGATCTCTAAAAATGCCTACGTAAGCTTGAGACAAAAATCATGAGCTATAACTATATCGGATCTATTATCTTGACGTTAAATTCGAACTATGACTTACTCCAATAAATTATGAACTCTTTCACCGCTTAGTTTTTATTACATATTAAAAAAAAAAAAAAAAAACAAGGAAACACTTATTTGATGACCCTGTATATCTAATGATACATATCTTTAGGTATAATAAACGACAGAATAGCCCATCTCTGCAACATACGTTACGTATTTAACTCTTTTTCTCTGTTGATAATAACATTTTTCTTCCTCTATGTTGCGCGTACGTTTCAGTTCAGTTCACGTACAAAGCATAAACTAAGTGAACACATGTACATGTGTTTGTGCTGTTTTCATCTCTAAATAGTTTTTAAAGGGTTTTAAAATGTGAGTTAAACTAGCAGAACAAAAAGAACAACAAAAAATGGCATAAATGTTCAGCAAAAAAAAAAAAAAAAAAATTAGAATTCTTGTTGGCGCTTAGATACCATTGCTGGCTGCTACAAGTGTAGCCTTAAACATTCAAAACTTTTTCTCTTTTTGCATTTAAAAGCGCTCTTACAAAAAAAGACAGAAAAGGTGTCATATTATTCATAATGAATACATTCATGAATATTCATTGATAGCTTTTCGATATTAATATCATTAAAGGGAAGAGGAGAGGCATGGCACGGACGAACACTAATTTTGCATTCCATTTGAATGAATGAGAAATAAAGTTCTGAGAGTCTGTGCATTTGTGTATCTGTGTATCTGTGTAGCATTTTCTTAAGCGTTTTACCCATTAGTGGACAGATGGACAGATGGACAGATGGACAGATTGACAGATGAACATGCTTAAATCGATTCAGAACTTGATGCTAATCAATATATATATCCTTCGATATATACCCTTCGGTGAGGGATATAAAAAATGAGTTCTCTTTGAAAGTTTTCTGCATTTATCTTTAGAATTATTTGCAGTGTTTAACGTGCATAGAAATCGTTTGTAACCTCAACATAAACCAATCAAGTGTTTCAAGGCACTTGTATTTTATTCGAATTTAATAAAGACCCACTATTTATATGACTTTATTCATACGTTTATATTCGATTGCTAGATAAAAAATATATCTCGAATTCTTGCTAATGCTTAGCAAACACAAATTTTAATATGAACGTAGGTTCAGCCTTTTTTTTTTTTTCGTATTATGTCTTTAAGACATTGTTTTAAACAATTTCCGGTTAAAACACAAATACATGCATAATTACACAAATATTCATTACGTATGTTCACGTTACCACAAATACTAATTAACAGATCGCAAAGAAAAATAAAACCATAAACGAATAAAAGGCATTAAAATAACATTAAATAACTTCATCGCCACTCAGTGTTTTCGGGAAAGTGGAAAAAAAAGAAAAAGAAAAAGAAAATAGTAATAAATAAATAAAGTAAATATAAAAACGAATTAATATATGAGACTAGATGCGATTCGTTGATCAAAGCGCAAAACATATGTTCGGCAGCTTGCTGTAGGCTGGCACCAGCTTAAATTTATGAGGTAATAAAACCATAAGAAACCGGTCTTTTATAAATACTCTTAGTATTTATGTATGTAACGAAAATAATATGTTTTAATAAAAACGCTTCATAACCAAATACGACGAACTTGATTAACAACCAAACATCTCAACTTGTAGTTTTTTTTTATTTTAAAGTTTTAAATAATTTCTTCCTTTTTTTTTTTTTTTTTTAGCTCATACGCAAAAGAAACAAAAAAAGAAAGAGCTACAAAAACAAAAATTATGTTCAACTGAGATGGAATTTTTGAATGCCTGTCATTTGTAAGGAAGAAACTAAACAGACGGAACTTAGAACATAACATGTACCGTTGTAGGGCTTGCACGCAAATCTTTCACAATTAGGACCAATAAAAATTGCGCCACAAGCGTCCAAAGCGGACTTTATTGAAACTAAGTAACAGTTTTCCTGAACAACTGTTTTTACCTCATTTGTGTTCTTGTGTAGGAGCTTCCACGCAAACGTTTCAATTAAATGGAGAAACGTTAATGTTGAGTCTTGCGTGAAAGCAACTGATAATCTAACAGGGATGATAAAGACTTTCCGAAAATTCCGCTAAGCTCGACCTAATTCGGAGAGACCTTCCAAGACCTTCGGAGAGAGCGTCCAAATTGCTACCGGGTGAGCACGAGAAGAAAAGAGTTCATCGATTTTGCACGACCAGGATGCCGAATGTCATTATTTATATCGGCAGTCTGCTGACTGCCTTGATAAGGTTCGTGTTTATTACGCATCATCACCCTTGAAATTCATCTCGCGAATGTCAGTTCCCCGGTTAGTTGTAGGCTACAGCCGAAAAGATACTTAAGATGATGATGGTTACTGTCTTTTGAAATAACATTAGTAGTGTGCATATTGATTAACACAAACCAAATAAATTCAGAATGTTAGACAAACTTTCTGTTGTTATGTTATCAAATGCGAAATTCCGATTAGAAAGGTCGAGGTAAGCTCAAGCTTTTGCAAAGCCGTTTCTCTAGTTCATAAGGCAATACATGAAAGAACACTAAGCTAGATCGAATGCTTTAGATTGAAGCTGTGGATAGAACTTGTTGACCGGTATATATATAGGATTTTCAATTGTAACCTTATAGAGCGGTGGGACCACATAAACTTTTCTAACCAAATAGATGAGCAATAATAAATCGGTTTCATGCTAGCCAGCACAGTAAGAGCAAATATTGGGCAAAGTTCAATGTTCGCATTCGCTCTAATGTCTGACGTACGGCATGGTGCACATTAATTAAAAGTTGAAAGCTGTGTCGACATTTTAACAAAATATTTTACCAATTGCATCAAAAAGACAGAATGTCGTTGCCACACGAAATAAGTTGCGAGAAATCCTCGCAAATTCGCAAAAGGATTTTTGCCTTTAGGAGGTCCCCTACATAAGCATAAAAACGTTGATGACTGGGGAGAAGAAGGCGTAAAAAGATAAAAACACTATCAGAGCAAGTGTGAGTCAAAATTGGTTACTGAAAGTTGATTATGATAGTGACAGCCTTCTCATTGCTTCGCCAGTTACTATCGATATCAGTAAAATCGAATAAAATCGATACTTTAAAGGATTATTAAGAGGTCGTGATTTGACGATTACGGAGATCGATCATCGATCGATCGAAAAATCAATTGCTTTGAATTGTTTGTTTATGGAAACTGTGAGCAGTAAAAGAACTTTGTTTTGGCAAGAAATTTATTCATTTCTACGCTACGAAATTACATATCGAGAATTAATTTTATATACTTTAGGCCAACTTCGATAATCATTTTAAACGATATAATTTTCTTTCATTTATCTATTAACTTGTGTTGTGCAACGTATGACAAAGCAAAATATTTTCGATAACATTTCACTTCATTATGTCATAAGGAAAGAAGAAGCACTAACACACTGCATATTATATATGAAATATTGCTTGAGTTTGCTTTTTCTGCACCCATGCTGGGAGCAATTATAATCGGATTAGTATGAAATTTCGTTTGAAATACTGATTCACTTCCAAATATTTACTTCAGTCTCTCTTCATAGTCTTTAGCGTTCATTTGTTTCATGGAAATTTGTTTAATAAATATGGAAAATAATTTTTCTAAATCAAATTTTTAAGGCTTTCATGCAAACAGAGGAGAGAATATTTTTCGATGTCTTCTTCACTTCAATTTAAATGGAATATTATTCTGAATTATAGAATATATTAATTCAATGATAAATATCTGGTCTACGTCTTAGCCTTGACGCTGCTTGCAACGAACAACGACAATTCAACGAAACCCATCATACGAGTAATGCGTGCAATACGTTCTTAATTTTCAAATTTATGCAAGAAATAATTTTGTAAATGTACTTAAATTTTTATCACCTCAGTGGTACAAGAAGTTCGCAGAGAATCAACAAAAATTAAGAAATATTTTCTAAGGTGGGTTAAGAGTACTTTACCAACTTCCTGCCTGTTCTTTCATGATTAGGAGTTATACCATTTTGACAAATAGTACTGTACGCTTGCTCGTTTCTCGAAAAAAATTTTTATTTTTTCACTTCGCCCCTTGTACTTGTCACAGCGCTAAGCATTTCTGGGCTCGAGCTCTTTCAGCGATGCGATCTTTATTTCCTTAATCCACATCTCATCCAAATAGTCATACGTTGAGTGAAAGGTGCATTTTGTCGCGAAAGTGTACTTTTCCGAAAGTACTTCCTTCCCTATTAATCGGCCTTCCCTATATATTATATAATACACACGAAAGCTATTAACCTTTTGGATATAAAAGAAAATAAAAAATAAAAAAAAGGGGTGAAAAGTGTATTTTCACTGAGAACAATTTCATTGATTTTGTTAGAGCGTTCCCCGTAAAATGCATGCATTTCAACCAACTTGTTAAATGTGTCCTGTAAACATATATTAACAATTGTTTTATATTTATAAAAATGAAATTAAATATTAATAAGAGAGAGTAGAATATTCATAGAATAATTTCAAGAAGTAGTTTTAAAAAAAAAATATTAATTTTGGAGATTAATGATAAAGAGGTTCTTTTTTCTTGATGTTTTAAAAATTTGTAATTTAATTTTAATATTAACCATCCAAGGAAGAAGGAAGTTATGCTGCTGCCATCTGCGTGCCTCGCTCAGTCCACCTTTGATGTGCAGCGCCTTCATGTTATAATTTTCCTTTCTTTTGCTTTACTTACCTCCGTTTGTTTTTTCATTTTCATTCTTTTTCATCTTTTTCGCCTTCTCATACCCCACATAATCAAGCGAATATATACCAAAGTCGCGGTTTCAATCAAACGATCGTATGAAGTGAAATCCTTTTCTCGTTTTATTTTTGTTTTGTAAACAGGACTTTGAAATATTTTCGCTAAAGTTGCGAGCATTTCTCAAATTGTTTTCATTTTTTCCTATTTTTCTTTCTACTTTAATTTTAAATAACGAAATCATTAGTTTTTTCTTTAAATTTATATGAAACGCCAGAAGTCATTAAAATCAATGCAATCGTACTGTAAATCTATTAAATTTCGAAAAAAACAAAAGAGGAATGAGACGGATCTGAACATAGCTTCTTAGGTTAGCATACCTTATGTGAGATTGTGATAAGTGCGTTATAAAATGCCACAGAAGCAGTGAATATCTCATTGATGTTCGATAAAAGTAATCCTGAGAAATACTTTCATTATATGAAAGACTTCCTAATCGTTTTAATTAGCCAGAGAATGTTTGTTCTTCGAATTAAGTCATCAACTAAAACTATGTAAGCAAATCCCAACGTTCTGTTTAAAACTTTTCGGTTTTCAAATATCTAATCGGAGAGAAGCGGACGGCGAGGTGAACGTGGCTGGTATGAATGAAAGAAAAGCCGATTCATACAATTCCTTATGCACAATCGCCTCTGGGACAAACAAAGCTGTAAATCTAGTGCACCCACAATCTAAGAGCATGGGAATAATAAACAACAAGGCTTCGGCTTAGGTCCATTAGTCGCAACCCATAGGGAATACACGTATATTCATGTATAAGGTATTGATTGATCTTTGTTTTATTATTATTTTCTTCTTCTTTTTTTTTTTTTTCAAATAGCATTTATAAGCCATTGACTGACTATTGCTTCTGCCTTTCCCCACTTTGGCCGAATGTCTATCAAGCGGTGTAAAAGGAATGGAACAAAAAACAAAAACAAAAGAATGAACTAAACTGAAATGTGTCAAACGGGGAAAACATAATAAGCACGTTTATCAAAGATACAAAAACACACATATACAAACTCAATTTTTTCAGCTTAACAGCACTAATGTATTGTTGAAGTAAAAAAGGGAAAGTAAATCCCTGGCATCCAAGGCTACAATAGGATGATAACACTGAGGTGGCAGCAAAAAATAATGAAACAAAAACAGAAACAAGAACTAAGCAAAAAGAGAAAAAGCAAAAGCAAAAAAAAAAAACCACACACATTATATTTAACTAGAGTGTTATGGGTTTTTATTTGGTTTCCATTTTTCCTTCGATTTTTTTTATTTTTTTATTTTTTTTTTTTCGTTATCCAACAAACCAAATACTACTCCCAGCATGTATGCATGTATGCCATCATCTACTTGGTGGGTAAAACTCACACTTAACTCTCAGAACAAAATTATGCTCGATCGTATGAATAAAAGGAATAATGTATAGAAAAACTAAACAATTGTACGAAACAAAAAGGAGAAAGGAAAAAAAACAACACCAACAAGCAATAACAAAAGAGAAAACTTTAAACAATAGCTGGAGAGAGAGAGAGATAGAGAGTGAGAGAGAGAAAGGCAGCAAGAGGAAAATATTTATTTTTTTGCATAGTTTCCCCATTTTTCCCTTCTCCTTCTCTTCCATCGCTTTTTTGCTGTTCTTCTTCTTCTTCTTCTTCTTCTTCTTCTGATGCACAAGGTATTGAATGTTAAAAACAAACGGTACTTTGCATATTCCATAAACAATAGCACACAATCCCGTATATAGATGCACAGGTACATAGGCATGCAAGTGTTACTTATACCAAGCGAGAGTAAGCGAAGGCTTGCCTTTTTTTTTTATTTTTTTTTATTTTTTTGCTGAATTCTTTTATGTAAAACTAATGTCGGATTGAACTCAAAAGATAAAATCGAGAAAACAATTTCAATAGTAATGGACTCACAAGACCAATAACATGTATTAAGCATATGTGTATGTGTACCTATATGCATATGCATATGCATATGCATGTATATATAGAAAATCTAAAATGCTAAAAGCAAATAAAATTGACAGAGAAATCGAACGGTTATAGAAAAATGTGAAGCGTGCGTTTTCCTTTTTATAAAATAAAGTTTATTTTATCAACTATTTAGTGACTTTCATAGGACAAGAATAACTTGAACAAGTCAAATGACCAGTTAAGCTTCTCTCCTGTTCTGTGGGTAACTTGCATTCACCAACCACCACCCACCACCCACCACCCATCGGTAATAGAACATAAGAGAAAAAGACGCGGTGAGAAAGCCGGAGCAAGAATTCACTAACGAAGTTTTTCATATCATCATACGTTTTCTCGAAGTATTAAATGAGGATAATTGCTAAGCTGTAGTATATTCATTTGTACACACACACACACAAACACAAGCACGCACTTATTCAGTCACTCGGCCATTGTGTTAGTGTTTTGCTTGTATGTATCTTACGAGCTATTTACCTTATATTCGTAAATTCATACCAGTGCTTACATACTTCATAACTCTTGTATGTGAGTTCGAGTGTTGCGTTCACGTCCATGTGGGTACGCGCGCGTGTGCATTCCTTTATTGTTTTTTTTCTTTTTTTTTTGCATTTGACCATATTATAGAAATTTTTGAAATGAAAAATAATGGAATTTTATTCTCTTATATAATACACACATCCATTAGCAGGACTCATAGAAGCGAACAGGAAATATAAGACACATTTCTCGTTGTTCCACAAATTTAAAATAAAAAAAAAAAAATAAAAACGGAAAATAAAGAACGCAAGTCAGAAGACAGAGATTAAAAATTGTTTTCCAACGTTTCCAACCAGCACACCGGCTATTGATGGTGTTTACATGTAACTGGCTTTGGGAGGCTTTTCGGACAAGCAATAAATTAAATACAAAATCAATAATACAAATATGATAATATTTTCATCTTAAGATGAATTTTCCGTACACGGGACAACACGTATCATATAGTTTTTCCCTGTTATGGCTGCGTCACCAAAACCGATGAAGATTTTCATTGCTCCGCAAAATTTCATATTTCCCTCAATGATATCTACTATCAGGTCTTTCGAGAACATGAAGCATTTGTTTTTTTGTTTTCATCTTGGGATAATTTCACTTCTTCATCGATTCTAGACGAGCTGTTCAAAGACGATTTTTGGCATCCTTTCTTGAGATTTTCGGTAATCGTGATAAAACAGGTAAACGGCTGATAGATGGGAAATAATCTGTAATTTTACATAAACTTGATTTGTACTTGAAATTTATAGTTTTTTTAGGATAGCCTCAGTTCTTCAATCACAGTGTTTATGCCCAATTTCAACTTTGTTGTGTGAAATGGAAATTGAAATTACTTCGGTCCCGTTTCTAAGAAAGAGGGTAAGCAGTATTGTGGGATGCTTAACCCATAGGCAGCTATGTAAGTTGTCACTGTAAAGCGTGCGCAACATTATTTCTTCGAGCTTTAATTACGTAGAGTTCTTTCAGTAGTTTTATTATCCTGCTTAAAAATAATTGGGTGGTGAACACTGGATACTTGGCGATATCCAAAGGTAAAAATGCAAGGATGTACGTAGCGATGAATAATACTTTGCTTAAGCTTTTTATTCATTTTGATTTGAAATAAATGAATTTTTCGACCACAATTTCGACCTCCTAATACATTCCCTTAACGCTATAGACCACGCGCGTTAAATCTTTCTATTGCGCAGTAAGAGAATTTACGAACTTCAACGAAACAAAGGGACAATCAGGGAACTATAAGGCCCTTTGAGAGGACGAGTAAAACCCATGTCCGATCGGCAAGTATAGGGAAAGACAAAAAAAGAGACAATTTACGCAACTCGTAGACGAAAAGCATGTAAACGAACAGAAATGGCTGATGTGGTTTAGAATCTTACACAGATTTAAAATATTTTTATTATTTTATGGAATTTCTGTCGCATATTTCTCGATGCCATTAAGGCACTTAAGTAACCCGCAGGGTAAAACCATGAAAAACGTTATATTCATCTCTTGGCCGAAGCCTTTATACTCTGAGCTAAATATTGAGTAATCTAAAAAATATCAAGGTTAATAGTAAAAACGCTTTCAATTTGAACCAAGTTTTAGCGGAATTTTCCGATGGGGATGATCACGCCTTGTTTTGCTATTTATATGCCAAGCTTAGTGAAACATCATATACTGCGTGGGAAGTACAACTAGCACCACCTAATAAAAAAAATATCATGCCCTCTACCGAAAACCGAGTTATAATTCTTTTGTCAAACTATTGCAAAACGCTCCTTCCTTATGGGTGTCGGGTTACTTCGATAAAATCAGTTCAGAAGCAATTTCAATTAGAATTCTGTTTATCCGATCTGTTGTTGTTATACTTTATAATGCAACGAGCTGTGAAACAACTGTGAGCCATTTTATGTGTACATTTTATGTCTACCCCTAGAAAGGATTCCAATGAGTATATAGTGTCCTGGTTTTGCTCACATGAAATGTGTCAACTTTATTGAGAGCAGTGCAGATCTTTTAACCAAGCCTTCCAAAGGACGTGTTCGGAATGCAAGCAGAAAGGTGTCGCATACTGGAAATTATTTATGCATACTTAAGTTGATAGGACGAAATGGCTAAAGCATTGGAGACATTTTTTTCATGAGCTAAAGCTAGTTAAAGAATCTGGTTTAAGTGTAGAAAATCAACGTAAGCGTCACTTTCGTTCGCTATCCTCTCTCATCAAACTTGGCGTTCGCGTCTCTGTTTATTACTCCCTCGATAGGTTCAGCCGCACGTTCCAATAATTTAATAGGTCTCACATCGCCTGACCCTGACAAACGTCTTCATCCTATTCTCCCCGTCTTAGTTCATGCCTCGCATCACTGATGCAAATAATGAAGGTAATGCTTTTCGTACTAGCCGCCTACTGAGGAATTGCCCTCCCTCAGTAGACTCTAACGTCAAAATCTCTATTCTTTTTCTTTCTATTCGCCTTCTCGTACGAGCGAGCCTATGCGTTAGATATCCCCATATATATAGATGCGTTAGGTCCTTAGATATATATTCTCTTTTTCTCTTGTTTATTTTTAGTACTTTATGAAAGTTAAGTTGTAATGTTTAGCATAAGATTTTATTGTTATTTTATTGTAGTTGAATTTCGTTTGAAAATAAATAAACACATATGTGAACAGGAAGGAAGGAAGAGCTTCCGAGACTCTTCAAAATCAAAGAGAGTTTGGTATTTTTCACTAATATCAAACTCGGCCCTGTCTGTCCGTCTGTATTATTGTAAATATTCTCTCGGCCTTTCTGATATCACATAAACAGGGGAGTTTTTATTAAAAATAGATGAAATCGGTTAACGGACACGCCCGCCAAATAACATATAAATAAATTGTGAAAACCTCTGTTTTTGAACAAAAAAAATGTTGTATTTTTTACTCATTGTTCATCAACTACAACAAACAAAACGAGGAAAATTTCCACGTTTATGTTATCGCTACAAAAATGAATGAAAAGAAGAAGACACGTCCATACATGGAGAGTACATTTCAATTTCAAAAGAAGTTGAACGTAAGAGTGCACAACGCAAATATAATGTTTTTTTTAAAATTCTTTTCGTTCCGATTTTTCGTTTGCATAATACAAACATTTTATGAATTTAAACTATTTTATATATGATTTATAATGAATGTTATTATTATATGAAATTTCTCTGCGAATATTGTTTTTTTTTTTTTTTTTTTTTCGTTTCGTTGCCATTGTTTCGTTGCTTTCAAAAATGAAATTAATTTACCGAAAATCACCTTACACCACATTAAAAATGTAATTTCAATATTGAACAGTCTTCCTACCCTTTTAATATTTAACGGCGTATTTCATTTAAGGATACACGCATGCATACGCACACATAACATTTATTATTATTTCATCAAACCATTGAAATTATTATTTTGTTACAACGCGAAACAATGATTCGGAAATTATTTAAAAGAAAAAAAAAAAATTTATTTTTTATAATTGTTCTACTCGTCATGAGCAAGTGCGCTAAGTTTGTCATTGTTTGTGTAAATACATAACGAGCAACACGTAAGGCACATCAATTTTCACAATTGCGCTGCAATTATCGAATCGCGTTAATTAAGTGCACTGTGCGTAGAGAGTAAGTTATTAATGGGATTATAAATGAAAGCTGATGAGAGTGAACTTTCCAGTTGTGTTTTTAGAACGTATTTATTAAAATCTCTTCCCCCAACATCTTTCATTATATGAATTTTGATATCAAAATATTTCTATTTAAATACTACCTTACTTTACGGTCATTATTATTTAATTTAATCTATTTCTGCGGCCAAAAAACATCAGTGGGAATATTATTTACAGCCAAAGAAATATCTATCGACATCAAAAAAAAAATATATATATTTTCCTTGTGAGATCATCAGATTATCCATTCTTCGTAGTTAACTATGCTTAAATTGTTACACACACACACACACACACACATGTTACATATATAAGAAATAAGCCCCACTACGAATATTTATTGTAGCGCCATTTCTTTTTTTTTTTTTTTGTTTCCTCTCGCATTGTATTCAACCTAACGGTATACACATTTTTGCAAATGCCGAATTCAGTTTACACAACGTGTTTTTTTTTTTGTTTTTCTTTTTTTCAAACGAAAAAGTTATCCCACCATTACTCAAAACCACATATAAATGGATTGGCTAATCAATTTTGTGTGTGGGTAAATTACCTTGAAAAGAAATAATTTCTCCAAAATCTCGTGACCAACGCGTACTTGTTTTTATGCACTTGAAATTAATTACTTTTCTAGAGTTCCTGAGAGCGATTGTTTTAACTAATGAAACTTCTTTCTTTACTTTGAATTAATGAAATATAGTTAGTTATGTTCACAGCATTTGGGAAGATCGGTGTCGACAATTAATGAATCTATTCGGATAAACTCAGCACAAATTTTATATTTGCCGTGAACATGATAATGTTCACAAATGGTCAAATTTCTCATAAATTTCCTACAAGCAATCAAAGAAACCTAATTAAATATCCTTGCGCTATTTTAAAGCTCGTTAAGCTTCCATGAACATTTTTGATTTGATTCGATTCTGGCTGCGGCATATATTCTACACTTCGTCAAGTGTTGGTAGAAAAATAAAATTTTGTAACCTCGCCTATTAATCGTTCTCAGTCAACAGTAATCGCTCCATTTCATTAATTTTCTTTTCTTTTATTAAATGGTTTTTCCTCTACTTTTACATATATATGTATATGTATGTATACATATATATGTATATATATATATATATTTATATATATGTATATACGTATATATATGTATATATATGTATATATATTCATATATATGTATATATATATGTATATATATGTATATATATTCATATATATGTATATATATTCATATATATGTATATATATATGTATATATATATATATACATATATATATGTATATATATATATACATATACATATATACATATGTACATACATATGTACATACATATATACATATGTATATGTATATATATATATACATATATATATGTATATGTATATGTATATGTATATATGTATATGTATATGTATATGTATATGTATATATGTATATGTATATGTATATGTATATGTATATATGTATATGTATATATATATATACATATATATATGTATATGTGTCATATATATGTATATGTATATATACATATACATATATACATATACATATACATATACATATATATATGTATATATATATATATATATATATATATGTATATAGTTACATCGCTTTTATTTATATACAAAAGTTTAGCTCTTTTGCGGTTTCACTACCAAGTTTTGTTACAAATTCGTTTTTATTTTATTTCAAACCTACACTTTTATATTCATTAGTCAATTGGTTCACCAAAATACCATATGCTCAACACCAACAAGAGAACCATTAACTATATCATGTGAAGGTAACTGATTGTTTCTATATACACGACGTTTTTCTTTTTATTATTTCTCTCGCTGTCTAGCAAATAACTAAATTGCGAATAAAAATAGACGAAAAATTGGTGGCACTTTTAAGCCGAATTTCGAATACTCCTCATCTCCTAAGGACATACTATATATATAAATGATTTAATATATTGTTGGTTTTGGGGGGCTTTGGTAAAACCGTTTATAACGTTAACGTAATGGCATGTCCCAACCAAATCCATATCAAATTCGTTAAAAACATTCGGGTTTTACTACAAATTGTAAAGTTTTCTTCTTGTTTTGTTGTCTGCGTCCTTTAGCAATATGTCTGTAAAGTTTGACTTTTCTGTCTTCATCATAGACGCGACCTTAGTATAGCAAATGTAGACGAAAACAATTGGAATGGTGGACAGTCGACGAAAATGTGCAAACCATCTTATCCTGATCAAAAATTCTCATTTACGTATTTTCAGCTCGCGTCAGCGAGTTGGCAACGTACAGCGAAGTCAAGCAAATTTGCTTACAAAAATAGCAAAGAATTTGAATCTTATTTGATATTCAAGTTTAATTTCTTTACGCAAAAGTAATTTAAAGCATAGTCGAAAGCACATTCATAAAGTGCTTTGCTTCATATTTCATATGGAAATAAAAAAAAAACAAACTTGATAAATAGCCGTGAGTGGGTAGTAAACAATGAGAATAGCGGTAACTTAGAAATAGAAGAGTGAAATAATGAAATAGTTTTCATATAACCTTAGAGTTCAAAACACCTGTTTTTTACGTAAATTTGAAACGCGATGAGTTCGATGAATTAATTTACGAAATTACGTATGCATGACATTTTTGCACGATTTTGATAATTGATTTTTTTTAAGGCGACCTATTACGAAAACAAATAAATTTAAAATTAATTTTAATTAACAGTTGACCCTATTGCGGGCATATTCTCACATTTGTAATGGATTCCCAAATATGGGATTCGGGTTACATCTAGCGGTTACGATATTTTCAAAAGCTGTACCCACTTATACTGAAGATTCGATGTGCTTGATGTTCTTCGATTCGTTTAATTCTATTAGCGATATGGTAGGCCTTCAATCCGACTTAAATAATTTGTCCAAATGTAAGGTGTAAGGTGTCCTAATGGTATGTTTGTATTGAATCCAAAAAAAAAAAAATGTTGTAAGCTATCCTTTCCATGGTCTACTATTACACAGTCTAATAACTACATTGATGGCTAGAAGCTGGACAATCAAATCAGATATAATAAGTTGGGAGTGATCCTAGACTCAAAGTTGAGATTCAGTTTACATATCGAAACCCCGAATCGCACCTGGGCTTTGTAAAGAGATGGTCGAAGGAATTTTACGAACCCTGTGTTACCCATTGATTATATGCTGCTATTGTTCGACCAATTTTGAAATATTCATCTGTACTCTAGGTACGAACTTACAGATGTCAGAAAGAAACTTTCTACTTTTTGCTCTCTTAGGTCTTAGGGCGACTTCCGCCTGATAAAATAGTTTAATCCTCATTGATTTTCCCAACCTGAAATAAAGATGTCAGGTGTTGGTTGTTCTCTCTATTGTAAAATGGATTAAAGGCGTAACATCTTCCCCGTCTTTACTTCAGAAAATCTCATTTAATGCGCTTTGTAGACTTACGAGGGCTTGAGGTGCAATGTGCTTGTCTCACTATCGCACAAACTACCAGCTGCAGAACGCTTTTCGGGCGCTATGCATAAGGTGTAATGCCAACATTTATAGAATAGAAGACATTAAGGGCGTTGTTCTACGGACACATCACCAGCATCCCTTCAAATGTAAACATTAAGATACTTTGAAGAAACTTTCATTCGCACGATTCGAATCCAATTACCGTTCATTTCGGTTTTCCCCTTGCTGGAAATGCACGCATTCTTCTCGTTTGTTTATTAAATTATTGCTATTTAATATTGCCGTACATTCGCGAAATCTTTTGCGTTGTTGTCCTTTTTTAGGCACACTCTACTTTTGTGATCGATAACAATGTCTGTCTATCTGCAACTATATCGACTCTATTTAATTTCGCAGTACAGTAGCGAGCTGTTATTCATTTACTTAGTCGCAGTACATTTTGCACAATCTATGACTTTATCTATTGCTTTACTGCAGTTATCATATTCTTACTCATAATTGCATTCAAAATTATTTCGTATCGTAATCGTGGCAATTTTTGTCTGTAGCTAATTAAATAAATAAATAAAAATGATAGCTATGTCGTCTCCCAAAAAAAAATTGAAAGGTCTTGGCTTCGGCGCGTCAAGAATGAAGATTTGCAAGCAAGGAACGTTGAAAGGCACGGAAAAGAATTTCAAGTGTGACCCGAAAACGCACGAAGAAGAAGATTGGACTTCTTTTTCAAACTGCATGCAATAACTGCATGCTTAGGTTAACCTCCCACGGGAAGCGGGAATGGCTCCCAATTTATTGGTTAATAACCTTCGCGAAAATTGAAATATGGCAGAAATAAAGGCAGTTCTTGCACGTAGCTTGGTATTGAAAATCGGCGCAATCGCAAGCACGCATATATAACTTTCTTATTTTGCTCTCTTAGTACTTAGAAATCTGTGCTTAATAAATTCCTGGACTATTTTTCATCATCTTTTTGCATATTCAGCGAGTTAACAAGCGATCCGCTGCGTTATAAATTCGTGGAATAATACGATTTTGTTATCTTTCCTGTTATCCAAAAAAAAAGAAAAAATAAAAAATAATAAACGAAGACAATTATAGAAAAACACTTTTAAGTCTGTTACAATTGTTTGCCCTCTTAAACGCAGAAAAATCATGCGGTTTTCTCATATCACTCACTCAATATTATAAAACATGAAAAAACCATTAAATCTGCAAAAAAGTAATGATGTACAGCAAGCACATGAGATTTTCATTGACAATTTCCAAAATCGTGATACTAATGGAAATTTTAATAAAAAGCTTTACCATAACCGTACGAAATATGATAGCAGTCATGATACGTCGGTCCATCAAGAAGTTGCGTTAAAAATTCTAAACTAAAAATTACTTTTTAGTTATTAATCACTATTAACAGCAAACTGATATAATTGAGTTGAAAAATAAATGTCTATATAACGGTATATTAAGTTTGTGCAAATGTAAGTAACATCGAAAAGAATTTGAGATAAACTCAACTTTTCGTACATCGATCGATTCAGAACCACTAAGTTTGTCTGTCCGTCTTATTTTGCTGTGTTGAATTTAAAGGTAACAATTTTTTCAGATATATTGAAGAAATTTGGCACACTAATGACCCCAAGTCCGAACGCTATTGAAAATGTTTCGAAAGGGATCACTTTTTCAATCGCTATTAGCGAAATTCTAATTCCATGAGTTACTGAGTCTGTCTGAGCAGATTGTCTAACATGCTCTTGTGACAAAAAAATGCTTGTTTATGTGGGTACCTTAGAGAAATATCGGTTGTCTCGCCAGCATAGCATACATGTTCCATCATAACGACAGGACATATTTTTAGCTACAAAGAGAAAATGATTTAAATAAATTTTTTGTGTAATAATCGCTTCTTTCATGACAAAAAAAAAGGCAAAATAATGTGAATGCAGATGTGTGTATCTTTTTTTATACCCACTTGAAGGATTACAACAGATCTTCCATATTTAACTCAATCATTACAAATATATTGTTCTGTCTCGATATTTTCCTGCGCCGTGAAATTTGTAACAACGATTACAATTTCAAATCTTTGTCTGCGTTTTTTTATGGTTCCGTCTTAAACTAGCAAACAATCAACGTTATTTACAATCAATAGTCGTGACTTTTGGTTAAATTATGCTCTTAAAGCACTACTGGAATCACAGACTTGATAAGAAACGTTTTTTTATTACCGCTCTTATGTTATCGAAAAACTCCGTAGGTATGTAGTTTTTTTAGTATGACCAGCAACTGAGAGGATGTCCCCTATTCGTGTAACACAGTTGCGGTCAGAAGGAAGTGCGGGTAGGGAAGGAAATTAATAGGGAGTTAGTTAGGGAGTGTGTGCCCAATAGGTAAGTTTTATGCTTTTGCCGGCTCAACGCTCACTATTGCTACGTGAAGGTTAAAATTTATCGCACTTAAGATTTGAATCAACGAACGCCACGATTTTTACCTATTCGGCTATTCACGCCCACTGCTAAATCGAAGTCAAATAACATATTTTCGTTTCCCTTATCATATATCAATCGATCGGCCAAATATGAAGAATGCCGCGATAGCGCTAATAATTCATGTTGCATAAGTTACAATTCACACACATACAACTACTCTCTATAATATATTGTTATGTAAAATGCTTTTCTTGATACGGTTCCGATCACTAGATCGTAGTTTTATTTAGAATCAATCGCTTTACGAGTAGAATTATTTACAGCTTACTTAAGTTTAAGTTTAAGCACATTCTTAACTGAAACTCTCTTTTCGATTCAAATTTTCTTTTTCGACTAATTCAATCTGCTCAAATATTCTACTTACATAAGCAAGTCACCACACTTGATGTGTTTCCCGCTAAGCTTTTTCGTCGGCCGGTAGCTGCATGACGCGCCATGCATTTGCACTTGGATTTGGGTTTTCCTTCTCTCGGAAATTTATTTTCTGGGAAAAGCAATTAGTTGGAATGAAAATAGATTTGGGATTTCCATAATAATATGGACGCACGGCACGGTACTGTATCGCGATTAAAAAAAAAGCTTCTTTTTTCTCCTTCAAGTCGGGCCACATTCACTTGCCTTTGACGATGAGATGCAATATGTGCTTGTTGTCTAGATACTCTATCCTTTTCAAGATAGTCGACGAAGATTATATCATATGTATACGTCACAAAGAACACATAATGCACACACACAACACACAATATATTAACGTTATTGATTGTATTCTATAAATAAATGAAAGCGGTTGATGTATAAAGTTACTACAGTACGGACGCAAACAAAAAGTCAATTTATTTATATTTTCATTTTTTCAATACATTTATTAATTGTTTATTCTGAACTTTAGTCCGCCATACAACGCCAGCATGTACAAAATAATTCAAGTTATTCTAATATTTGCCTAAAGCTATATATATATGCGTGCAGAAGACACCAGAGAAAATAACAGAATACAAAATTTTTCTTACTGTTCATACCATATACCACACCTATACATATATAATTAACTACGTGTAATTAATTATATTAAATATATATATATATATATATATATACATACAAATAGATTATGGTTCGATCGAAGTCTCGAGTCAGAGATTCTAATATATATCTACACGTACCAATGACTGAATGCCTTACGTCTACATATATTTGTATGTATGTATGTATGTATCGGACTCTAGGTTAACTTAACTAAGTCTTCTACAAAATAGTCATATTAGTCATAGTCGCTGTAAGCATCTGATTGTCGTGAATCATCGTCTAGAATAAGATGGCAAGGTTTCGGTTCGGCATAGTCGTGTCTCGCATCTTAAACTTTTAAAGCGATAAATATTTTCAATTAACATGATATTCTGCATTAACTACATTAACATTAAAAATATTATATACATTGATATATATATATAATAACACGAAATTGATTTCGATGTATCTTACAACCGATATTCCATAATATGTAATACATCGCCCCATAATTTTGTAAGAGAACACATAAATCTTGCCCCTATTAACACGATTAGAATTATTCGATTTTTAAATAATACAAGTCTTCCAACGAGACGGGTCAAAATTAATTCATTTATATTTAATTGGCATGAGATTCTGGCATAAGCCGGATTTGAAATTCTTGAATTAGCAAATACTGCAAGAAAAGTCTGAAATTTCGTACATTTCCGAAGCTGTCTCGGGACCCATCAAAAATGCTTTCGCAAGTAATCGGTGACAGGGAAGACGAATTACGCTCGAGAAAATCCCAAAAATGTCAAGCAGTGTGTTTCCATAATTTACGAACTCTAAGAGTTATTGTCTTCAGAGCATGTCCGTTTATATTAAGAGCAGGTCTTCGATTTACTTTAAACTTGTTTGGCCGTTCGCTTGTATGCGTATGCGTATGCGTATCGACTTATTTCTCTTCTGACGGTTAAATATCAAAAAATCGAGATATTGCAGCGCAATGCATGTAGTTTCAGTTACATTCTAGAGAAGAGAAAACCGGAAGAAAAAACACTTTTAATTGTTGTCAAAGTGTAAAGGCGATCGCGAACTCATTTGCGATAAATTTTTCGATGACTTTAAAAAAAGTTGATTCTAAGGCAAAGGCTTAGTTCTGCTATAAGTTGTTAGTTGTAAAAGTTTTTTTTATTCCACGCATGCGAACGGACGGATCATGTCCACTTTTAAACTTGATCTGAACGAATCACTTGCAAAATTTCTGTGTCTATGAGATAGCCCGGCCATCATTGATGAAAATGTGATAATAGGCTTGCTAACGATTATGTGCATCCATGAGATCGAATATCATCTTCACAATAGCTTTTAATTGTTTCGTGAGTAAACAGTAGAAGATCTCGCTTCGGTTTGATTAATGATTAAAAAAAATTGTTTTTATAACTTTTATGCATCAATAAAAAAAAGTCATAACGAAATTGAAGAAGAATTTGTATAAATTAAAGTGCATACATGCTAAAGTATATTTTAAGAGCTAAACACAACGCTCTAAGCTATTAGGCAAACATCATAAAACCATTTAAATATTTGTCAGAGAACGTGTGAACGAAAATAGGTAAAAAACAAAGGCCAAAGCACAAACATTTTCAGCCTAAAGCCGTGAATTATCAGACTCTCTAGTTAATGCCGAACTGATTTATATGCAAACGCTGTTTGCATGTATACGGATATTTATGCATACTTTTTTTTTATTTTTTTGTTTGTACTGCATACGATGTACATATGACTGGGATAAAATGGAATCTCCTGACATAGCATTTTTGAAGGGCAGCATATAGGTCTTCGTAAAATATATGTATATATATATGTACATATATAAATGCATTTTTGTGTTTTTTAATATTTCCATAAGACTGCAAATTCCGATACAGTTATATATAACTATATACAAGAAGAGAAATTTTTAGTCAACCTCTACGAACACTACCAAAGTTCTAACCATTTCACACATGTTAACTATCCGCAAAGAATTAGAAAAATTAGTTGACAAATTTTAGTTGTCTTCTATTGCTTATACATATATATATATATATATATATATATACAAAATTCTGATTTAATGCCGCTCCTTTCAATTTTTTAACCGGAATATATACTTTGTGGAAAAATGTCAAAAAAAAAAAAAAAAAAAAAATTAATGAATGCCAATCCGGACGTACGTATGCATGCATACAAAATTTTACCGGATGTCAATAACCTTAACGACGTGAATGACATTTACCCACCACTCCTGTTATTATAATTTTTTTTTGTCATGTAGAAATTCATTTTAACTTCTCAGGAACATTAAAAACCTCATCTAATGTACAAATGGAAGGCTTTAAAAAGTGAAACAAATTGTTTTTTTTTTTTTTTAATTCCTGATTTGCTACCACCAGAAGCAAGAGAAAATACTCATATAGACCAGGCCAAAACTAAAGAGCATGCATATAGGCAATATAAACGTAGCAAATAAATGTAAAGCAAGAAAAAGAAAAACTTGCATTGAATTACCGACGTAATTAACGGGCCTCAGCAACATTTTGTCGGTACTTTGGCTGTTATTTCAAATATGAAAATCTGCAAATATTATTATAAGATAAGATAATAGACAGATCGTACAAATTGCGCAATTTATTGGCAAATTTCATATTCAGATACCAAGAGAGGATTGCAGGATGCCATAGAGTTTAACCGGTCCGGCCGACCGGAGTATTCATACCAATGCATATTGATTTGAAGGTAAACGAGCTGCCATTTGAAAATATTTTAAAACAAAACATTGTTTTGCTTGCTCTCAAAAATCATAAAAAAATCGATCAATTGGAAATCTCTCCCTCTATCCCTGTCTCTCTCTTTCTGTTCCTAAAATAATACCAATAAAATGTTAGTAAACTTTTCTACCTTCCATTGTAATAAAACGCTTCTTAGCAAGTAACGACACATTTTGGGTGCATGCTGGTCTAATTTAAGCATCAATCCGTTGTAAAAAGTGAGGAATTTTCTGAATTTCTGAAAAGCGTAGTTTATCTGACTTTCATTCGAATGAAAGTAAATTTTAAATAATTCTGTTCAGTAAGCCAAGGATACGGATGAAGAGAATTAACTATGAAAGTCGTCTTTTTCTCAAAATTAATCATCAACTCGAACGAGATATTGGAAATAAAAATAGTTTATCCCAGTTTATAATAATTTGTGGCGTTCTCTTCACCAAAATTCAAACACATTTTTCTTAAGTTTTAAAGCAAGTCTGGGCGATTTAGATCGATTATCTTCTTCTATGCCTTTGGTAAAAACATTATTCTATCACTGCGGAGCTTCAGATCAATCGAAACAACGGACATCGCAGGCCAATTTTGGGAACCATTTTGAGGCTTGCGATGTCCGGTAGGTGAATGCATCAAAACTTTCTAGACGACCGCTCTTTACTTTTTCCAAATCATTCAAGACATATGTGTTTTAATATTCCCGACAGGGAAGACAACATTTTTCCTAATCTTTAATCAATTATCAGTATTTTACCTCAATTGGTCGGTTCAACAATTAACAGATAACGTCGACAGATGTGTACGACTCACTTTCAGTTGCACCAGACATAAAGCATTATCTTGACTGATGCCAATTTAGATTTCGCCCAGCTTGATGTTTTTGGACCACAAACTATCTCGTAGAAGATTGTTGTACATGATCCGACTTTGCCGCTCATTATCAATGTCCCTGAAGAAGGTCATAATATAGCTTCGTTAGCGCGAGCATTACTAAACTTACGTGATTTTAAGATCGCTTATTGACCTTTTCTTAAGTAAGTATTAGTGAAGATTACACTGTTTCGTGCCCTATCAAAGCCATGCATAACCCGGTAACTTCCGGCTCCGATATTTCAAATAATAGTCACTAGCAGACTTGTTATAAAAGGAGTGACAAAATATTGCATAAACTGATTAGATAACAATTGTGATCCAACAAAAATTCAGTAATAAGTGCATGTTGAAGTGTTGCCAGATGGAAAAATCTAAAAAGGCAACCACTCACTTAGACAAGTGGTCACAATTTCTTCAGATATAACGTAAGATGGTACGATTAAGTAAAATCGTCACTTTGGTTTAGCTTGAAAGAGGAGAGAGCATTGCTACCTATATGTACTGCAAGGGCGGTTTTAACCTCACTTTGTGCCTTAATATTTATTGGAGGTTATATAAATAGTTTAGACAAAAATAAAGTGCAGGGGAAAAAATATATTCTCTTTAAAGTAAATGCAGACGAATTCTTTTAAAAACTTGCTCAAATTATTTCACAAATATTTGAAATTTTAACGAGGAATGTAACACAAACGCTACTCACATCTATTGAGAAAACGTAACAGTCGTAATATATGATATTGCGAAAGTTCAAATCTTACTTGTAGTGTTGTGTTGCAAATAGAAGAAGCATCTTTTTTGCAACCTCTCAACATAGATAATAGAATGTTGCGTTTCTAACATCCTTTAAATGCTAACTGAAATAAAATCAAGGTCATGTCTTATATTAAAGGTTTGGGGGACTTTTTTTTTAATAAATTTAATTATAACACAATTCCTTTGGTTTTGGATACCTTTTAGCTTGTAAAAGTACAAATATACATTTCTACTCAAAAATATATATATTTTCGCTCGTGGCTTTATCTTGTTGCAACAGTAGATGCGTCTTAAAGCACGAAAATAATAACTTATTTTTTTTTTTTATACCCATACATTCTGCTGGCCGTAAACCAATCTCGGATTAACCAAAATTTATTCGTCGTTCTGCTTTCGGTTGTATGTCGATTTTTGTATTATCATTTTTCAAATAGATGGAGATAGTGTTGCGATGGGCACATTTTCGGTCATAGGCAAAATTCTGCTTGTTTATCATCTTCGTTAAATTATCGGTTTATTTAACGGAAGACTGAATCTTAATACGAATTTTTTCGAATACATTTCTCCATTCAATTCAGACGCTTACTTGCAGTCTCCTGCACAAGAACACAAATGAGGTAAAAACAGTTGTTCGGGGAAATTGTTACTTAGTTTAAATAATTTACGCGTTGGACGCTTCTCGCAAAATTTTTATTTATCTTACGATGCATTTTAATTTCTTACCAGCTACCGACTGCAAATTTGACAGAAGAAGCATTGGAAGTTCTTGCACGCAAGTTAATAGTGAAAATCGGCCACGTCGGTCGAAGGACATACACACAGTACCACATAAACTAAGAATACCTCTGCTCTTCAAAAGGAATAGAAAAGTGGTTGTTTTTTTTGCTCATTACTCATAAACTACAAGAGAGAAATTTACAAAAACGTATTTAAAATGTATATTCTATGGGCGATGGGCTGCAGCAGTTGTAGAAGAATAGAAAAAATTGACCACGTCGACCCAATGTGAAGGTGTTATGAAAAATTTAATTTTTTTTTTCAAATAGCAAAAAACCCCATAAAGTATACAAATTTTTAGACCATTTCAAATTCGAAATACACCTAAACGTGTCCGTCTGCTCATCTGGCCATCTGTCTGTGTAGTGTCTGTGACAAACATTTCTCCTCCCATTTTCAAAAATAAAGACACCGCCTATAAACTTGCAAAAGAATTTGAAAATGACGCAAACTTTTCCAAGAACACTCCTACAACCCCCATACGCCTATATAATGAAATCTGTGAGCATTTTCGCGCTCCCACACGATACTCGATATAAGTTTCTTCAAAATTATTTTGCAAAAATAGGATAACGGTGAAGGGTATAAGAAATTCGATCACAATCGTATATAAATTTCTTTCTTGTTGAATTTAATATCAAACTAATCTAAATTTAAACAATCATCAAGAGCACCAAGTGTCGATTTTAGTATAAGTAAAGTGTTCAAATATGAATAACTTCCGCATAAAAAAATTTGTCAGAGATCGATTTGGTATTTATGGTGATCTTGGATGCTACCAACTTTCACATAAACATATTTGGAGAAAAAGTAGTTGGCTTAAATGGACAAAATATTAATATCGTAACTGTCCATTTCCATGTCCATTGACGGACAGATAGACAGATTGACAGCGTTGAAGTAATTCATCTGTTCAGTTTGTCTGTACAATCGATATTTAATGCCATATGGGGAGTATATATATTTTTCTGCGTTACAAATATTTGAAAAATATAATATGATCTGCCGGATAATGTGTGGGCTTCATTGCGTGCGTAAATCTGTCAATGGATTATCTTCGGAATCAAACATATTCCTTAAGATCGGTGAGGGTGATGCTTAACTTACACTTTTCCAAGTATGAAAGGGAAATAGATGTATGTCGCTCTGGTCGCTGGTGGGAATGACTCAGTGCACTTTGCACAATTACGCGAAAATCATTGGCGCCCGTATATTTTAATTTTCAAAATGTTTTCTTCTCCGACCGAGCTTAAAGTCGACAGTTGA
Organism: Glossina austeni; assembly: GCA_000688735.1. Classification (NCBI taxonomy): domain Eukaryota; kingdom Metazoa; phylum Arthropoda; class Insecta; order Diptera; family Glossinidae; genus Glossina; species Glossina austeni. The sequence goes on along the minus strand of KK502478.1, from coordinate 427,917 downwards.
TGATAAATCCAAAGGCGTGATCACAAAAATATTATCTAATTTTTCAATCATTTTATCAGTACCGATTGGAAGTTGTTCGTCCAGACCCAACCTCATACTTCCTCATACTTATATCTTTATTAATAATTTTAAAGGCGGGTAGCTTCAATCTCTTGTCCATTGCGCCGCGTATCCATGTGCGTATTAAACGTATACACTCGAGGCGTCTCTGTACAAATAACTATTAGTTTATGTCTCGAGTCTCTGTTGCCCTTTCTGATAATAGAACGATGACTAAGTTTAACTTTCGCTCCGATCTTATGCTTTCTTTTTCCTACGATATTATATATGGCCGCAATAATATCATTTATCCCTTGTTATGAGTCTTAAAATAGTATAAAGCATTAAATACTTTATTATCCCATGACGATGTTTTAAGACTAGTAGTAAATGTTTTTTAAAATTGGAGAGGTGGAGCAAAAACAGTAAAAGATTCCCACGCTAATAACTATTAGCCTTATGCGTATTATGTGCATTGATAAACGAGAACAGCAATTACCTATCAACGAATACGCACTTAATACGCACATATGGTCGACATTTGTCTAAATTCAAATATCACGAATTTTCTTAAGCGTTCATCTGATATAACATTAATGTAAAATCCACTTTAATGTTACAATAGTTAAAACTTTATATAATTTGTAAGTGCGTACGTGCTTGCGTGTTTATATACATATATACATATAGCTATGTTATCGGTGTACTAAAATGTATAAATAAACATTTTCGATAAGTGTAGGCAAATATGAGACGGCAAACGCAAACGCAAACGCAAACGCAAGCGCACATCTGTACACAAAGAGAGAGGGAGAGAAAGGGAAACGGATGTGAACAATACCTGGCCCCTTTAAACATTAAGGGTTTAGAACTTCGATGTTGCATTATCTTCTATCTTAGAGCAAACATATGCATGCAAATAGGAGGCTGGGCGCACTTATTTGTGTATGTGTATGAATGTTTCGTATCACAAAATACACACAGTTATGAAGGTACTGCAAGAATTCGTGTATAGAGATTTGCTTTTCTATTCTATTCTATTTACAATGATTTTGGAAATGAATTTGAACTCGCACTCTTATTATAAAATTTATTTCTTTTGTTTCTTTATATAATAGAATTTCAGTTGTTATTGTATTTGCTCTCTTTCGTATAGCACTACGACAGCTCCCACAGTTCCGGTTATAACTACTGTGAACGCCACAGTCTCTTTGGATAGTGACAGTAAAACACCCTCACTATGGCTGCGCCAAGATTATGCTTGTTTAGATTCCAGTGAAGCTCAATCGGATGACAGTCACTTAACGCGTGATTCAATCACAAGAGAATCACAAAACGACGAGCTCTCTTCTTCGACTTTGGATAAAATTGATATTACCACCTTGCCGCTGCCAGCGTTACCGCCTAAAAAGAGACGAACGAAACTACGGGTTAGCCCTTTAAAACATTGTCATAATCATAGATATGATAGCGCTGCTGACAATGCGGCCACAGCCGATGGACTAAATGGTTTGAATTCTCGCCAAACTCAAGTAAATTCAACTTGCAATCGCGATTTGTCGGCATTTAAACAATACGCATCGAAACGTAGAGAAAGTTTAGAGGCATCTACGCGCAGTTTCAACGAGAAACTGGAAGCGCGCAGAATGCATTATCATATGGGAGCAGGAGGCAGTGGAGCCGCAAGTTCTACAACTTCAGGAGCGAGCGGTCTTTCTATGCCCACTTACTTATTTGGCGAACATTATTATGGTAGTGGTTTTCCCTCAGCAGTCGGATCTCGCAAATGTGCCGGTCCTTCTTCGAAAGAAGAAATTTATCTGAATAAGTCTGGCTGGGTTCAGGTGAACACGAAACGGGCTAATGATGAAAATCGCAGTTATCGTCGCGGCACCTATGCCCACCAAAATGGTGATTTACGGAATACCATACGTGTCGTACAAATCGATAATACCCGTAGATCCGATGCTTTCGCGAGACAGACACGTTTGCAACATCAACACTCAATGGCAGAGATGCCCAAGTTTATGGTTAGTAAAGTGGAAGAATTGATACAAAGGAACGAAGCACGCTTAGGTAATTGCAATATCCGCGATTCGACGTTAAGGCCTGGCTATCGAATTGTCGATCCGCAATTAGCCAGCATACTAAACGATAGGCCTGGCTTTTTACCAGTAAAAAATCATGATAATGACTCCCCGCCTCCCATAACTCCCATATTATCACCACCACCTGCCTTTCAAGACACGAAAAGTAAACATTCGGACAGAAGACGTGCTGTTTCCGGTCGTTCCCCAGCTATCGTAACGCCACATTATCTTACCACCTCAAACAATTTACACGCGCAATCGGTAAATGGCGGTGTCGCGGGCAAGGGAATGGTTTTCTCACGCAGTTTCGAATACGATACTCGACGTCCACCACCTACCGATGCCTATGTTAACACATTTTCACGCAGTTTCGACGGAAATCTTACAGAACGACTACCACCACCTTTGCCACGACGTGACCGTTCACCCAATTTTAGTACGCTTACCGGCAATTCACCCAATTATCTAACAAAAAAAGATTCCGGCGGAGGTAGCAGTGGTAGCCTACGCAGCCGTGATTCGTCGCCCAAATACCAATCGCCCGCTGCTTCTGTCTCATCATCAATGCAATCGCCACAAACTCAGAAAACAACTGCCTATCTCAATACGTCAGTTAAAGAGGCACCACCTTCGTATAGCGTAGCTGGTCACGTAGCTGGTAATGCAACACACAAATATTCACCACGTTCATCGTATCATGAACGAGCGTTCGAGCGCTCCAAAAGTCAAAATATACCCTTGGGTCGCTCACGTAAATCGCAATTCAGTCGCACAAGTAGCGGAGGCCCGGGCGTAAATCAGGTCAATAATATAACAACGTCCAGATTTCGCAGTTTTGATACGACGGTTAGCCAACGATTGAATTCATGCGACAGTGGAGCCCGATCTGGTAAGTCTTAGTATTCTCAACGGAATTGATTAACATTTCTTTTTGGAAACGAATTTTCTCTGTCTGCTTAGAACAATTGTATCCTTGTAATCATTTTAACGCATTTACTTTTAAATTGACGCACAATCTTACTATTGGGAGCCGTTTTTGCACAAATACAAATTCAACGTAAATACAAAAGTAACCGATAAGCAAAACGAAAAAGAAAGAGAAAGAAAAAGAAAAAGAAAAAAGACTCTAGCTATTCTAGTATGTATACGTAATGAAAATTAAATCATTTCTGATGCACTTTTGCAATATAACAATTTGTCAATGCACACACGCAGTCACACGCAGACATACATATAATAAAGTTTTGCTTACAAGGGGGAAAAGCCGACGAAATGTTTAAAATTTTATGTTTTTTTTTTTTTTTTTAAATATGCACTCAAAGCAAACTACTAACCATGGGAAGCTTAAATAATGCAAAGATACACAACAAGCACAGCCATGTACTCAGAGCAATAACACTGAAGTAACCTAAACCTAAACGTTGACGTTGATCATTTACTGCCGTGCTTTGCCGTGATTGCACAAATCTAACGACAACGATTTGCTAGACATTCATAATATTTCCACAGGTTCAAGAGTACAACACAATAGGGACTTTTTAAGCAATCGACAGTACCATTAAGTAAACACACATGCACTTAGAAACTCTCTTCATAATAGGGAAAAATGGATGCCTTAAACTATCGAAGGGTTTTCTTTATAAATAAAAAAAAAAAAAAACGAGTAAATAAATTCGATTCAAATCATCCGGTTTTGAAACGACTTACAATAGAATTTCAATTCAGTAAACTCTTTCGTTCAGTCATTACGTCCAGGGTCACCAAAGGCCGTTTTGAATTTCGATATTCGAATAGAAGATTACTTTGAATGCGCTCGTCTCTAATATCGTACATATGAGAATTAATGAAATAAGAAATCGTACGATAACATTTTAGCTAATCGATGTCTATTCCGTCCTTCCCGTTCAAAATAAAATTGCAAAACTTTCAATGAACTGAATGAATGAAAACTAACGAAATGAAGATGAGCATCATTTTTTTGCTTACTTGCCTCAGCTACTAAAACCACCAAAATCGACATCGGATTCTATTCTCCAAAAATTTCACCCATAAGTTCAATCTACACGACGATGTTTTCAAATGGAACGTAATGCCAGATAACTACGCGGGAAACAAGAAGAAAATCTCTGACAGATTTCTGAAATGATGATAACACTAAAGTTTTGCTTAATTACTTTCCCTACAAAAATATGAAATTTATGCCCACATTTTTAAGAAAATATTTATTAAAATCCGTGACCTATAAGAAATTTACAGGAATAATCCAAAAAGTAGTCGGCCCTACATAGGAAACAGAACAAGCTTCGGAAAAAATACCTATTTCTCAGCCCAGTCTTTTTTTAACTCGATATAACTTTCTTTTGCGATATTCAATGGCTTTGATGCCGCATGTACAGTGAAAATTCCTATCCCGAGCGATCAATTCCAAACTCCACATCTTTCTCGTTTCAAAATCTTTGACCGCAAAGCCATTCCTTCAGGTAGGTGCAAAAATAAATTCATTCGAAGAATCTAATCATAAATAAATAGAATATATGTAGGGAAGGAATTCGAATCGGTGATCGTTGTTTTTCGCCCCATACAGCGAGCGATAACAGATTTGTGCACTGGTTAATTACCTTGAACTTGAGACAGCACTTTCTTCTTCGGCAAATCAAATTCATGTAGTGCTCGTTGTTAATACTTTTACTGACTTTTCGGAAATAGTCGGTAAAAGTTATCGCAAGCGCGAAAAGCTAACTTCGGCAGATGAAACTGTTTTCGTCATCTTTAAATTCCATTCTCTTCTGTCAAATGTGAAGCAACAGCTTTGGCTTCATTGTTGTAAAATGTCACCGAAAAGTCTATTAAAATTTGTGAGAACACATCCATGTTATCCATCTTATGTGCTGTCTTGTCGAATTCGAATTTTCAACCGACATGCAATGTACCGACAGAACTATCTGTCATTTGTCGCATTTCCAGTCCACGGCAACCCAATGTAATTAATAATTTTTGATGCAATCGTTGCATTTAGTCGACCATAGCGTCGTTTACCGTCATAAGCGGAAGACCAGGCTTTCGCCAGAGTAGAATTTAGCTCAACTTTGACATTTGAAACCAAAATTTTATAACATATAACGATGACCACTTTCTTCCATGTTTTCAAATTTACTGAAAACGTTCACTACTGACTGGCGCCTATCGGGCAAATGTTAAAGAACATAACATCTTTAGCGGTTAAGTTTAAGGTTTATAAGAATGTTACTGTCGACCAAAGCCGACCTGTTCTTTTAAACAGTAGCCATTTCTACGTCAGGTCAGGTACTCTCGAAACTGTATAGATTGAATGACAACTGCCTGTACACAGCGCGCGGAGCGAAAAAAGTTTTGAACCATACGATCATTTCCCTGGTGTGACGTGTCGGAGCTTGACCACATAGGTTTTGTATCAAAGTGAACAATTTTTTTAAAAATGGATTTTTTCAAAAACATTTCGTATTTAGATTCAGTTTCGCATTAAAGACTTGATGTTTAATCAATTATTGGCGAAGAGTTGTGCTGAACAGAATAATTTTTTGAATAGATTTCTCTGACGACTTCAATGACGAAGCCTGCACTCAATACGGTTACGGCACATTTACACGTTTTTCCCACTTGCTTGGCATCAATTTTTACTTTGATCCATTTGCGGTACTTTTATACGTCTTGCATATAACACCAGCGAGTGAAGAAACGAACGAAAATTGTCGTAATATTATTGCGGATTTATCCAAAGAATGATTTTATCATTATATCGCAATTTTATAAGAATATGGACATCAATGTCAGTTTCGGCTAAAACAGTAAAAGAAAATCGGTAAAAAAAACTCAGCATCACTATCAAATCTAAACATATGATATTTATTACACCCTACCCTGCACTACTTGTGGTAAAAGGATATATTAAGGTTACGTGGATGTACGCAACGCCCAGAAAGACTTGAATATAGACTCAACTTTCATTATACCGATCCATTCAGAATCACCTTTTAAATCAATTTAAACTTTGCTGTTCATCTCTCCGTCTGTTTTTCTTGCGTTCAACCCATAGATCTCATTTTTTGAGATATTATGATAAAATTTGTCCATTATTGAAAATGGTTGGGATTGAGCCACTTTTTCGATCACTTTCCATAAAATGCCACAATTTCAAACGTATTTATATGAACACCTCTAAGGTGATGTAAAGCCATTTAATGATGGGCCGATCCAGGGCCCACTATGATCGCTTCGTTCTTTTCATTAGAGTAAAAAAAATAAGGATCTGGAACGGAAAAGTTCGATTTTTTTGAGTGTATTGATAAAAAAAAAGAAAAATCAACGATAAGTTTAGAAATCGTAACTACGGTCAATTTTTTGATCTGTCTTTTTTAATAACCTATTTTATTAACCAATGAGAAATGTGTTTTTTCCGGAGAACAACATTGTTGAACGTTGCTGAAAATGACGAGTTATTTTTTATGCAAAGAATAAACACCACGACATCGCCCTAAACGCTCAAAGATAATTCAAATTAAACGCATACGAATTACAATCAATTTCGACATGATTGCAGTGGCATAAAATGTTACCCTATGATACTTAAAAGGAAAGACACCAAAAACAAAAATAAAAATAAAAAAATTCCGCCTGTCAACCTTGGACAACCTTCCAACTTGCGGTCTTTCCATTTGCTGGTGCATCGCTGATCACGTTTGTTAAGCGCAGTTAAGATTTAGAAATACTATCACAACTTATCGCTCGAGCGATACCAGATGCCAAAGTTGTTTATATATATATATATATTAATATGTATTATACGAAGGTCAGGAAAATTAAGCCGAAATTTTCACATTTATTGATAAATTTTACAAGATTTAAGGGATTTCAAGAGACTCGTTGATGCGACACAACAATAAAAATTTAACTAATTGCATTAATGTTGAAATTTTTAATAAACTTTTTACTTTTCCTCCTTCTCTTCTAATGAGCCTTTCACGCGCTTAATGTTTTAATTCGCCTGTCGTCTGATTATATAATTATCAACATTCTAATTTTGCAGCAATTATTTATGCGAATGTGTGCAACAGTAATGCTGACTTGACTGAACGACGCTACCGCCAACCATAACTGTTTGCATCAACTGCAAATAAACCTTAACTTTGCCATCTGCTCTGGCATAAATCGCTCATATTTTTATTGTTAACTGCAATAATAAAAGTTACTCTTAAATAATAAAGATACTATCTGAGATAAGCAGTCACACACACGCAAGCAACAAAAGATTAAATTTATAACACTCTGTCAACGAAAAGCAAGACAAAAAAGGGAAGAGAAAGTTTTTCCATTTTCAACCGCACTAACAACGCAATACAAACTCATCGTAATCGTACAAGAACACCAGTCTAACGAATGCAGCACTTAACTCTACTAATAATAATAATAATAATAATAATAATAATAATAATAGTAATAATAATAATAATACCGGATGCATCTCTTCTTCTCAACTGCTTCTGCTCAACAAAATCACTCCATGGAGTTCAGCGAACAAGATGGAAAATATCTATAAATCTGTAATTTTACAAAAAGTTCTTCTTCCACTGAATACATAGAAATATAATGCTTGCCATTCGGATTTGGCTTATGAACCACTTACTTATTTACTTAAGGGAACAAACGGTAAAACAAGCAGCCAGTCATCTATTGATAATTATTGCGACATCGGTTATACTTCTTTTCTTTTTTTTTTGCTTGCGATGATTATTATGAGATTACTTTTGTACCACTTATCTGCTGTATTGTTGCCCCTATGCTCGGTGATTTATTGCTGAATTGAATCAGATGTTTTTCGTAGCTGTGTCAAATTTCGCTCACACGTATCCGCAAAGATGCAAAGTCCGGGTGTTAAATGAACGCTAAAGTTTGCGCCTAATAGCTTATCGAGTTCCATGGCCTGTACGGAATTGATCATTTTTTCTACAGACAGAGGAGCACATAATATACATTTCATCCGCCTGAGTGGCCAAGTAGGCAAGAGTCTCGACTAGCAATTCAATGGTCGTGGGTTCAAATCTCAAGTGCGGTAGAGATTTTAATAATAATAATAAAAATAATAATAATAATAATAATAATAGAAAAATAAAGCCGAAAGCCTTAGATGCTAGTGCTTTAAGGCTTTGGTTTTAGAATTTATTCTCTGGTTAAATTTATGTAATAATAATAATAATAATAATAATAATAATAATAATATTAATAATATTAATAATAATAATAATAATAATAATATTAATAATAATAATAATAATTATATTTATAAAAATAAAAAAAATAAAGCCGAAAGCCTTAGATGCTAGTGCTTTAAGGCTTTGGTCTTACAATTTATTCTCTGGCTAAATTTATATAATAGTGGTAATAATAATAATAATTATATACATTTCGATGTATTTTGATTGTTTATTTCCGGAAAGTCGGAAACTACTGAAAGTATTTTGTCAATGAAAAATGGAAGATTCAATTGTGCAGGATATGAGGTTCGGTCCGCGGTCTGAAAATTGCTACTTACGGTTTTTGATTACTTTGGAGCTTAGCGGTCAATTGCATGAACACATTTCGAGATAATTTGCAAATATTTTTCACTTAGAATTTCATGACGAATTAATGCATAGACGCAATATAAACTTGGAAATAATTAAATTTTTAAGGAACAAAAACTTCTATAAAGATAAACTTCTGCTTCTTCTTCTACTTCTCCTTGTTTTGCCTCTATTCCCATTTGCATTAATTAGCATTAATTGGAATTGTGAGGCCATGAGAAAACAAGGGAAAAATCGCTACTCACTTTAGAGGCAGCTTCAGTTTGCTTTTTAATTTTGATTTTTTTGTTTTCTTCTTTTATTTCATTTACAGATCTTTCTAATGATGAGTTAGAAATTGAAAATGATGACGCTGGCTCAACGGAATTTTTAAATACTAATAATTACCTTCCTTCCTCCACTCTATCACCGTTTAAGCCGCAACGTCAACGTTCTTTGACACCGGATCGTAATGAGTCGCATAGTTCGTCGAGTAGCTTGCGTAAACAACGATCTCTTACGCCGGAATCGAGATCTTTAACACCCGAAGACAGGCGTAAGAAAGGTTCGCAAGTCTCCTTAATAGGTTCACGTCAGAATTCCAGTTCACGTAGCAATACCCTAGAGCGTAAACATGATAAATTAAACGTCTCAAGAAGTTCCTCGAGCTCTAGTTATAGCGGTCGGGAAGGACATGAAGGTCACGGGTATGGTTCTGGTGTGGCGGCGAACGTAACAACGATAACTCAGCACAGACGCTCGGCTGCTCGAAACGCTAAACAATCGGATGAACATCGTATTCGGAGATCCAGGTACAATTTGTCTATATAGAATATATTTTTGCTTATCTTTAAAATTACGTACGCTTAAGTTTTTAGACCACACTTCATCTAAGCTTCAAGTTTAGTATGACTTTTATCAATATTTTAGACAACTTTGAAATCGACCTTGAATGACTTGATTTTTTTTTTGATTTTCCAATAACTTTAAACGCAGCATTATGTCCGGTCAACTAAAAAGAATCGAAAATTTATTTTAATTTATTTACGGCTGGAAAAATTTCGACAGACTGACAAAGAGGCAAAAAACAAATATGTGGTAATCTATTTAATCCCTTCCCAATTTAGAAATATGTATATATTACAATAAAATGGATCAAACGTGTGTCTGAAATTTCTCCCATGTTTACCTCGCTTGCGATTTTTGGCAGGAGTTTGCGAGTAAACACTTGCGTCAAACCGTAAGTGGCAAAAATGAACGCCGCATGTGGCCGTGTGAAGACAAACAAACAAAGAATGGGATGATTTATTGGAGGAGCACGGTTATTATGAATCACCAACTCAGCTTGAGAGCAACGGCTTTGCGGCCACGCGTCGCCAAATGCTGACCATTATAAAATGGCATACAAAAAAATAACGCCTACAACGCTGTTAATGCAATTTCAAGCAAGAAAAGATTTTATGAGTCTTTGCATAAAAAAAATTCCAGATAATAAAATCTTCTGACCCTTGCATACGCACTAATCGTTCGACCTGTACAATAATCTTTCACAAATTTTAACTTTCCCTTAATGTGCAACAAATCCCTTTGTTTAAGAAGCGTGGGAATGCAAAAATAACTGAGAGTAGACGATGGAAACGTTAACATTTTTCGGGGACCTCTATAAACATTATTGGAAAAATTTAATGCGCGCATACACACACACACACACACACACACGCTGATGAAAAATTTTTCTATTTGTCTCTTTGTAGATCCCTCCAATTAACTGAACGTTCCCCAAATCGCGGTCATAAAATGATCGTTTGCGTAGGTGGAAAAACTCATACGACTTCAAATAGTGGGCCGACTTATCAACAGGCGAATATTAGAGGAAAGCTAGGAAACAATTTTCCGCCCACTATAAGAGCTACTGGTAAATCGCAATCGATATTGTTGAGCGCAACGAATGGCGGCAACACGCGACTGCGTCAGAACGATATCGACAAGAGTCGTTCATTTGATTTCGATTATTGCAATTACAACTCGCCGAATAATACTGTAAGGAGTCATCATAGCAATAGCTCATTGCTGGGAAGTGCGGCCGGTTTATTGAACCGTGAGGCTAGTTTGCGTTTAGATTTTGATAAATCGCATTCGTTTGATGACGATTATCATGACGCCTTGACAAGTAATAACAATTTGAACGCAGCAGCCATGCGCTATTTGCAAGCTATAGATGGTAATGGAACGGCAGGAGTTAGATTGCGACGCACATCACCCGTGGAAGGTGGTAGGAATAATAGATCTCCGCAGTCGTCGGGCTCATCGTGCAATAATCTCAGCGTGCCGAGATCTAGTACAAGTCCCCAAAATTACGGCACTCGCTTGTGTGATCACGAGATGACTTTCGATTTGCTACGCAAATCATTGGATCGTTCACCTATTATGGATTTCAGACGTAATGAGAATGCTGCCAGTGGTGATTACGATTTTCCTGTGTCGCAAGTAAGAAATAGGGAGACCATTAAGTCCGGCGGTAACAGTGAACTGAATTTTTTGAACGCCGACAGCCGTATATACGAGCACTCATTGAAACAGCAGAGATCGTTGCGTAGAACACACAGTCCCAATGAAACTCATTCATGCACTCATGCCTCAAGGAATGATGTGACACCACCTGAAATCTCCGATTATAGGAGCGACTACACACAAATATATAATCGCAATCGCGATGCGGTACAAAGAACCAATAATCGCGGCAGGTACTGAATTGCTTAACTCCGATAAGAGATCAATTACACGCATTCACGCACATATGGTATGGTTTACTAAAAAGCGGTGTATGCGCTATTTTTGAATTTCAACTGAGTAGAAGTAATTTAACAAAACGAAAAAAAAAAAAAAAAAAACAAAAAACAAAAAAGACAGGAATAAGACGCTGTTTACAAAAGGTAAAGAAGAGAGAGATGTGTGAAAAAATTGTAAAAAGTAAAAAAAGGGACTCGATGTGTCACACATCGTCTCTCCCTCTCTCTCTCTCTCTCTCTCTCTCTCTCTCGCTCTCTCTCTCTCTCTATCTCTCTCTTCACAAACACCAATTAACCAACCAAACGAACTTAGTGTAAAAGTGTTGAAAAAGAAAAAAACAAATTATACGCTAAAACGATTTGTAGAGATTTTTCCAATTCTTCCTTCCTTTTTTTTTAAAATAAATTATAAGTAAAAATTTATTAACCCGAAATCAATGAAAGAATAATAATAAGAATATTAATAATAACACAATAACAATAACAACAATAATAATAAATCTGAACTAACTCTCATAACTACTAATCTTCAACATTTTGTGTAATTAAGAAGAAAAGACTGCTTAAAAAATGGAACTGAATATTTAAAGTTCAACACGGATCAATAGTAAAATGTACTAAAAATAATCTAAAAAAGTAAACATAAATATATAAAAATGTATGCATGTGTATATATATATACTAATCCATTGTATATATATATATATATATATATATATATATATACATTTATATATATATATGCGTGTGTGTATGTATGTATACAGAAGACTTCAACTAACAAACCCGCTCACAGAAGAATTTACATTAAATTAATTTGAACAATAATTAATAACAATTTAGTCTCACTTAATAAAAGCGAAAAAGTATTCAAAGAAAAAGAACAAACACTAACAAAGTTAGATAACAAACACAGTTCAACTTTATAAACCAAAAGTTAAGAATGTCATCCACACCACAACACTACCTCTCTCTCTCTCTCTCTCTCTCTCTCTCTCTCTCTCTCTCTGTGTGTGTCTCTATTGCTCACTTCTTCTCTTCCTTCTTCATTCTTTCACACGTTTCCTCATTATATGCCACAAACACCCTCACGTTATACTCGTTGTTGCTTCCTCGTTTAAACGTTTGAATATTGGTCGTGATATTGAAATTCTTACGTTTACAGTCAATTAAGCTCAACCACTAATATAGAGCAGTTACACTTGAGTTGTCTGCCGCAATGTTCATTTTGGCCTCAATGCGGTGATTGTCAAGACTATCAAGAGAAACCAAATCAACAGTCGTATCAGTATTCTTTTGAAAATGGCGATTATTTCAAGTCATTGCCGATCAAAAGGCAAAATTCTTTACAATATCCGCGTATTACTTGCGAAACTGAAAATCATAATTTCTCGGTGAAAGAGCAGCACAGCTTGCCTAGCAGCAATAGCTGTTATGTGTCAACTGTTAAAGTGAACGTTAATATCATGCAATTGGAAACCGATGGATTTAGAAGCAACAGTGGCAGCAGAAACAGTAGCTGCATCAACGCTGATGTTAACACTTTCTCAACCAATGTTAATAGCGAGGCAGGGACATCTTCTTCAACACTTTCAATGCCTTTAACAAACCGCTCCAAAGGCCCATTATGGCGCAGCAACAGCTGTAATTCTTCCCAATGGACTTTATTGTGTAGTGGGATTGCAGCAATTACCACCAACACGGATATCGGCACTACTTCTATTACGACCACTACTAATACAAAAACAACAACAACAACAACAACAACCATCACCACTTGTACCACTTTAACCTCTTTAACTTATAAAACAGAGTTAAATACAAGTACAATGGTCAACGTCAAAATGCCGACCACATCAACCCCATCTCTTTCACTATTCACTTCCTACTCATCAACGGTAGCAACAAACACAATACCAACAATAACTTCATCGACTTCTTTGTTATCAACGGCCTTTTCCGTCATACCACCGTCATTGTCATCGCCATCGTCATCGTCGTCGTCGTCGTCGTCGTCGTCGTCATCGTCATTGTCGTCGCCAATGTCAACGAATGTGTTAAACAGCTCAGTACCCCGTGTTATACCTTTGACGGCCACATCCCTAGTGCACTTAGGTAATTGTGAAATACCCGTTAGTTGCGATCCCGATTGGGGGAAGTTCACAGTGAAACAACTTGCCAGTGACGACTCAATAAAAAATACAAAAATTCTATCAGCACGTGACGGCTTCAAGAGGTTAGTATGAACTTAAAGATTCCCTTCGATTATATTAAAAATAAAAGCTTTTATTCCATTTTTTTATATTTTTTTATATATTTTTAAATGTGTAAAAACTTACACATTTTGTCATTTCATTAATGAAATCTGGAAAGTAGCGAAAATTGAATTTTCAAGTATCGATAATCGATTAAACCACGCCCATTTGTCCGGATGCCGTCTAGTATAAGAACTCTCACTTACTTCAAATCAATGATAGAGAGCTTCTGTGTTTGAACCCATTTACCAAATTTAAAATGAAACGTAAACCGTCCACGCAAATACGCCCGAAATAGTCAAACAATCGCAAGAAAATTAAAAAAAAAAAAGGGACGCTAATCTGCGTCCATTAGTAGCTCAAAACTCTTATCCATAATTGTTGTAAAACGCAAAACAGTTCGGAGTGTTTCTGCTTATCGCCCACGCAAGAGAAATGATCGGCTTCGTGGATCCACTGACACTTGGCATAAAAAATATGTTCAGTTGATAAGATTCCCTGACGCCCTCTAAAGCTCTTTTTACTCTTTACTTTATTTTATTTAATTTTTATATGCTATTAAGACACCTTTTCGATATATTAGAGATCAAGAGAAAGCTTTAAGAATTTTTCTCTCTGTTGTAGATTTAACTCAGATAGTAAGCAATCAACTATTCCTGAAAGCAACAGCAACAATAACAGCAGCTTCTACGAAGATTCAAAACATTTAAAAAGTTTGTCTCTACCGGATCTAAAATTACCACAGAGAAGGTAAGTAAGAATTTTTTACCTAGCATTGCAAAAAAGCGTATCGTACAACAATTAATGCGAAGTTAATCGGAAAAGGTGCCAAAAAGTATAATTAGTTTTCATCCTGAATCAAGGCGATGGGATTTTATCTATCTGTTCATCTTTTATCCCAAGAATTTTTCACAGATTAACTATGAAAAAATTACTATGCAACAAGAAGTTTGCAATCCATGCCTTAAACTCCTGCCTTAACTCCTGATAAGAGAGTAAAAAAAAGATCAAATACGCAACATTTTCACCCACAATTATTAACCAGACCTTTTGTTCATTACAAATACTTATCTAATATTTGTTTCCATATAAAAAAAAATAAAATATTTATTATATAACAAATAAAAGTATTGTAGTGGATCGCGTCCCAGCATTATAGAGCCAGCACTTTGTCTAATAAAGTTATTCATATAAGGACTTTTTCAAATAAGGACTTATATGGAAAGTTATCGAATAAGTGGTCCCACTTGGGCCATTTTTCATAGCGTTTATCCTTGGGCCAAAACACTTCAGTGTATCATATTTCGGACAGAGACGCTTAGATCGAAAATGATATAGCAAAAGATGAGTCTGAACCCAGTTCTTCTCGGTTTTGCATACATGCGCATAAATTTAATATGCCTTTGTACTGCATTTGATGTGGGATGCAACAAAAAGTTTATCAATCAAACAGTCATTTAATGCGTTCGCAATTAATTGAGAAATTTTGCAATTTTCACTAATCGCCCACGATTCGTTCAAACATTTATAATATTTTCTTTACACCTGTTCTACTAGAGTGACTAAGAGTTTTGTAACGTGTGTCGGAGACCTCACAAGTGTAGCGTGATTAAGCTCAATTAATCAGCAATAAGCGTCCAATTCATTAAAAACTGATGTTTGTGTACTGTTTTCTAAATTAAATTAAATTAAATTAAATTAATTAAATTAAATTAATCTAAATTAAGGCCTCGTAATTACAAAAATTTTATCGTAGAAATTCATCTCATTTCGTACCTTTAGGATATGTACGTTGCGTTATACGATACATACGGCGAAAAACGATTTATTCCGCGGCCACCCGACAGAGAAGCTGACCTTCTCTGCTTGACATATAGAGCACGAATCGAAGTGGCCTCTCATTATCACTTATATAACATAGTTCAGCTGATCGCCAACGCGATGACAGATACAGCATGACGCAACGGGGGCACTCAAGTATACAATTACTTTCGATTTTACCCCAAGAGCACTCACACCAAAGTCATCCAAGTTCCAATTTTCATTATATTCCCTACGCAATCTCCAGATAGGATGATAGGATGATTATTACCGTAATTTCTTCTGTAGTGTTTTATATCAAATATTTTTGGTCGCAAAAACTCGCCTTCTCATAGGGCGCTGAGAATTTTATTATCGGAAGATATTTTTAGCATTATTCGGCCACTTTCTCTCCAGTAGGTAACTTTATTAGCGCTGAACAATTGCTATAGCGTAGAAGGCGACTGTTATCCCAGCCAGGACTACGCATGCAGCCCAGTAGAGTGTATTTTCGAACATATTCAATTTGTTTGCAGTAAAGATCAGATTTTGGATCACACCAAGATCGGACTAATGATATGTAGAGCAATTTCCTTAACCAACGCTTGATGAAGCTCAAAGTGCCCTTTGACTTATTTACGCTAATGCTTATATACGCAATAAAGTACAATTGGGAATCAACTAGGACTTCGAGATCAGTAATTGAGGCAAAATTTTATTTTAAATGCATTTATATTATTCTTTTTACGACTTATATTAAACGCATTGGTTTGTTAAAAAGTGCTTTGCTTGCATTTGTTAATATTTAGAGACATTAAGTTGTTTTATCATCCTTTCTAAAAGTTGCTTAGGTCATCCTGAAGTCATTTTGCAATCATATCTCATGCGCAATTTAGTGAAGAGTATCGACAGATTTGATCCAAGCAAAGGATACACAAATTTCTTGTTTTATTATGTCTTGTGTACCATTTAGAGGTATTCCTTAGGGACGGAAACAAAAAAAAAACGTTTAAACTATAAATTGATTTAACTTATCGATTTTTATTCGATTCGATTTGATTCGATTCGACTATTATTCATTCGTTTATATATCATACGTTGTTTGAAATCCTAATGCCAAAAAAATTAAAAAAAAACAAAAAAAAAAGTTAAAATCTAGCTCATTGTTGGCCCTTCTTATATTATATATGCATGTAAGAGTTCTTTATTTACTCTTCTTGTTCTTCTTCTTCTTCTTCTTCTTCTTCTTCCAAAAACATCCTTTTATGTCCTCTATATTCACAATATATATATTAGGTTGGGGAAAAATAAATCCATTATTTCTTCTTCTTCTTCTTCTTCTTCTTCCAAAAACATCCTTTTATGTCCTCTATATTCACAATATATATATATTAGGTTGGGGAAAAAGAAATCCATTATTTCTTCCTCTTCTTTTGCTTCTTTTTGAATCCAGCTTTGTGTAAATGTTTTAAAGCTGTTTTATGGGCGATTTTTTAGCTCCTGGGCGATGTTACTACTGCTAATATGCCGGTCAACTTCGATCATTTCTCCGATTTTATCGACATTTTCGACGACACCTTTAACATCAAAAATTCCTGAACGGAATCTACGAAACCAAAATTGCACATAATTGGCTGTTACAGTATCGGAACCATAACCATAAACACCATTCACAATTTTAGCCGCCTGGCTTGCATTTTGCTTGCCTTTGTCAAAGAAAAACTGTAAAATGTACCGAATTTTCTCTTTGTTCGCTTCCATTTTTAACACGCTGTAACTCACAACTGAATGCACCAAACAAAAAACAACAAAAGAATTTTTTTTACTGCGAAGTGTCACCTTTCCAACGAGCATAAATCTGAAATTGTTTGATCGCTACTTTACGAGAAATCTACTAGAGTGCAGCCATGTACCGAAAAAATAATGGATTTCTTTTTCCCCAACCTAATAGATTTTTTTAAGAAGATAAATTCGAAAGCACTTACATTAAAAACGCATACACATATGAAATCAAATAGCGTGCTCAAGCTCAAGTTATGGCTACTAACTGAATCGTCTCAAATTGAATATAACTGGCCTTTTATTTTTATTTTCCCTATAAAAATTGTACACTGAAAACACAATATTTCATTGTTTACATATATGTGTATATGTGTAGTGTGTTTTTATGCACATATACTGTAACTTTTTTTGCGTTTACTAAAATGCCCTTAGACCGCTTTTGTTATAGGATAAGTATCTATATTGATACGAAAATCAGCCACACTCGCACACTCGCTGTTTGCCTCACTAGTCTATGTCAGGTTAGATGGGGGACATGGAGATCTATGGAAGAGGTTTTTCACTCCAGCATTTTTCGCATTTTAATTTGCTTAATTTAGCCATTGACCAAAGTAAGCCAAGGAATTATTCTGATAAAAATTATTTTGTTGTTCTGCAAACTGTCCTTTTTCTCACGAACTCATTCATCGTGGACGAAAAAGGTTGCAAACCTTATCGATTGGTTAGTAATCAATCAACGAATTGCTTCGTGCGTATCACAAAAACTATTGGCATCGCGTTTCCACACGATATTGACGACCTTGGGTAAGTAGTAGTTGAAGTGCCGAGCTTAGTTCATTTTACGACTTGTGCTTGGGGTCGTCAGCACAATTGTCAAGCGATGATCCTAATTATTCTTTTTAAACCCGTTGAAGTGCTGTTCAAAGAGAATTACTCAACAATAGTCAACAGATATCTTATAAACAAACTATTGTTAAAGATTTTCTTTAATCGCCCACGGGAGATGCATGCGTTGAGATAATCGATAGTCTTTCCTTATCATAACCAAAGAACTTATTAATGATTTCATGATGAAGTACTAAGCCTATGCGGACGTCCAGGGTTGCTTTGATCTAAACGTGGTGCTTGTGCGACCACGTTCAGGTTTATTTTTAATACAGTATACGATACTGCAGTCGTCCCTGAATACTTTCATCATCTGCTTATAAAATTTCACATTCTTATAAATATGGAGTCACTTTACCTTTTACTAGTTTTTCATTAAGAAAACTAAATCGAAACTGAACAATGGCAATCATACAATGACACATATAACATGTATCCCCCCTATAAGTTTCAATTAGGTGTCAAGTCAAGAAAATATATTTATTGACCTAATATTTATCAAACTTGTACGATTCACTGGCGACTCGATTTGCTTTAACCGCAAATGAATTTGCCGAGAATCTTAAGTTTGACGCTTATTTAATATCACTACATATTTCTATTATAATTAATTGAATTAATGTAATATTCCTGCTTATGCAAAGCTCATCTACGGGTGTAAATAACGTTATATGTACAATACGTGCATCATATACGTGCCTTTTACTTTTATATGATGTGCATTGCGTATCTGCTACTTGTGTAATCAACATATCATTTTGCAAGGTCATCACAATTGTCTTGTATTGTAAATGGAAATAATCATACAATATGGTACAGGATGTGTGCGTCCTTTGTCATTGTATTGAGTTTCTGAATTACTCTTTTTCTGCTTGACTCTTGATTCAAGCCCTTAAAGTCGCAAAAGTCGCAAAAGTCGCATTAGAGGATTAAATCTTAAAACATATGCCCTTAGTTTGTTGTTTTCACTAACAAAGCTCGTAATAAGTAAACAACCGCAAATAACTCATAAATATTAAGATAATTTATATATGAAAACTGCAAAGTGTGATCAAAAAAAAAAAACCATAATCTAAGCAAACGATATGTTTCTATCATGGATATATCTCGACTAGCAACTCAATGGCAAATGATTCCAACCCATACAAAGTGCATATATCGTAAAAGATAATATTTTGAAAACCAATAAAAGGAATTTTTAAAGACAAATAAATGTTTCTCACTTATTCGATTTAAAAGACTTCCACGTGCCCCACGTATATACATAGACGTTTTCTTTACGTTAGGAGGCATCTTGTAAAGATTTATTTATTCTAATAATGAATTTACATTCACAATTATAAGCTAAAAAGAAGAAGAAGAAGAAGAAGAAGGTTATAGCTACAAGAACTTTGACTTTATTACAAAGTAAATGCTATTCTTGATTATGTTAATGATTTTGGAATAGCGAATAAGTATAAGAGGTTTAAAATTTCGAAAAAGTAAATATAAACAACAGGAGAAACAAGTAAAAATATTGTTACGAAAATCCCAAATACAGTTAATGCTAACTAATTGATTTTCGTAAGTAATAAATTCCCTAGTGAATATTCTCGGCGTCTCATGTAGCTGCCGGCCGACGAAAAAGAGTTTAACGGATTAAAAATGAAGGACATGAAGTTAGGTGATCGTAACATGCTTGTAAAAATGTATATAAGTAAACTATTTGCGGAAAGCATTTCAGTCGTAAGAGTGCATTCGAGTAAAAAAGAATACTAAAGTTGAGAAGTGGACAGTATTGCCAAATACTAAATATATAAATAATCCCAGCCTTGAAGAATAGATTGCAAATAAAGAAACTTAGAGTTCAAAGAATTCTGAAGTGCATTTCTCTTGAAAATAATATCCACGATCTAGTGATACGGACCCTATCATAGAAAAGCGGAAAGTTGTAGCAATATTATAGTCGGCCATCTCCGGCCATGAAATACCCAATAGCGATTCGCTTAATACAGTTATTTATGCAATGAGTTTCTTAAAAATGTTGTTATATATAAAGCGATCGATCGCTTTACAAAGTGACCCATAGCGTTCGTCCTTAGTTCAAAACACGTCGGTGTACCAAATTTCATCAGAAGAATATCGTGAAAATTGCAACCTGTAAGGTGGACACATGAATACACGGAAAGAAATCGTATGGACAGACAGACAGAGAAACTTAAATCGATTCAGTCGGTAAAAGAAACGTCTATCCCAAGCCCTTCCTTCCGGCTGTTGTATAAATCCCAAAAAAAAATTTATGTGTAATAGTGAAACAAAATCGAAAACTCCCTAAATTTCATTAAATTGAAATTTGGCATCATTTAAGTGCACTTCAAATGAGAAAGGAACTATCATTACGTATGAGTTATTAGAATTTGTCATGCAATTAAGTATACCTGAGTTTTCGCATATGCGTACAGCAAAATGACAAAAACAAAAGAACTATCATTACGTATGAATGATGATTATTGTAACTATGACGAGAGAAATTCATATATTTTGCTGTTCAAGAGATAAGTTGCTCTATATGGGCACGTATGTGTATTTACTGAAGTTCTTTAAATTTCATTTCAGAAAAAATATTTATTAAAATTATTTACATTTACAACTGCATCATCTACGAGTTGTGTGTGGCACAGTTGAAAAAGAATATAAAAAGTATACATGTATACATACTATATATTGTATATCTCGTGTATGATTTGTTCGCAATAAATGTTCCTTTTTTTTTTCTTAATGCGTTACATATGGTATCTCCACGTATGACATAATATAAACAATATATTACTATTTTATCTATTGTATGAAATATATTCTTATGTATATATATATATATATATATATATATAAAGACATGTATGTAACCACGTTCACATGTACCTATGAGTATATTCTACGAAATATGCAAAAAAATGTCTGTTAAGAAAATTTATACCATAAGCTGCAATCTTTCACTTTCAGTTTTATATAGACTATATAAACACCTACCCGTACATATGTATGTATATATACATATATATATATATATATATATATATATAT
>KK502478.1:364839-406539 GCA_000688735.1 Glossina austeni | reverse complement strand
ATATATATATATATATATATATATATATATATATATATATATATATATAAAATGCTTATGTTTTTGTAAGAAAAATATTAACGAAAAGGAAATGTTTATTAAGGAATATTTTATCATTTACGACAAACCGAAATTGCGTTTAAACGAAATGAAAATCATTCTTATAACCCAACGACATTAAATGTGTTTTATATATGTACGCATAAAAATATACATATGTAGACATTACAACACAATAATATGATACATAAAACATGCCTTTGATGTAGTCTAGTAAGACATGTGTATGGGTTAATAGTGAGTTCGTAGCCAATCGGCAAGTGATATGCTTTCACCGATTGGCCGCCACTCAATCAAGTCTTCTCTACCGCACTGAGATATGAACGACGACAACTGAGTTTATGATCGCGGTTCTTATCAGTTTGGCTGCTCATGCGTTTGCATTACGTGTTTATCCGAATACTTATGAGATTTGAGATTGAATTTGTACCACTCAATTGCGATTTGTAGGTGAACGTTGACAACTAATCACTAATACCAGATGCAATCCTAGTAACTTTACTAATCCCTTCACCCGTCGCCAACTGTAAACGATGTCTTTATTTTACGAAGCCGACAAGTACTGCCAGCGTTGTAAATCTATGTTGACTTCAAATATTTTAAGGATTTTCGTTTCCCAGAAGTACACGTAGTTTTCAACCAGAACTATTTTATCAAATGCGTTTACTGCGTGTGCTAATAAGTTCTCTGCCATTTGCATTAAAATGCATAATTAATTAGAAGAATACTTGTCACGGAGCTTAATAATTAATATAAGCAACATTGCTACATACGGTTTTTTGCCTCCTTTCTGGCTAGCTTGCAGATGTTCTCATGGTAGAAATTTCGTAGTTTCGAGGTGATATTGTTGTAGATCCATTTTTCCAAATCTTTAACTATTGTGAGCCGCTAATCTGCTAAATATGAGTGCAACGATCCGAGCGATCTAGAGGACAGGTCTGGGGAATAGTCTTGCAGTCAGGAAAGGTTCCCAGTCCAAATTGAAGATCACCCTGCGTTGCCTTTGTTAAAGATAGGCGTATACGTCTACGAACATTCCTTCACACTTCTTCAAGACTAAAATTGTTTTTGAATGAAACTACTTTCTAACTGTTTCATAACTTAGTACATTTTCATCCCTAGTCAACTGAATCGTTTTCGTAATTTCAGCTCCATTTGTTTCAATTTAAAACTGAATTTAATGCAATCCCGCAAATCACATCCATTTCCTTACAGTTTGGTATGCACTCAACAACAGCGTGCAAGCGTTTGCAACTTATACCGTATATCAGTGTCAAAGTTATCTCTACCCAAAATTTCAGGAGAAACGAAGGCGGCAGGCAGGCAGATTTTCGAACGCAACCACTACAGAACAACTTATTTATGCATCTGCCCTGATATTAACAGTAAGAGAATATTCACAAGATAATGTCACGATTTAAATGTTAAATCTTAAGGTGAATTCAAATGTAGATATAAGGGATTTCGTTAAATGTCTGTCGCTTGTGCTTGTCGAAGTTAAAAGAATGCTTCTTTTTAAATACTTTTGAAGTCACTCTTCCTGACTGTGCGCTCTAGCTTGCACCACTTATGGTACAAGAGGACTTTTTTTAATGCCGATCTATATAATGCATCATCACTTTCGATGTCGATCTAATCTTGTCTGTCCGTCCGTCTACTTTGTGTTCTTGCATTCAACCTACAGACCTTAATTTCTTAAATATTTTGATGAAATTAGATACACCGACTGGCTTTCCTGACCCAGGGATCAGAGTGTTTTGGATCGGACCATACTTTTCATATAGTCTTTTATTTTGAGAAGTCGTTATATGAATAACTGTATTAGGCGAAGTGGTGCAGATTATTTAATGGTGGACCGTATCCTACCGTAAATTTTTTGCTTGTTTGCTTTCATCTCTTGTTAAGACATGATATTTAGAATTTCTTAAATTCATTAATTTGAGATACTTTTCAATACTTTTCTTCAATATTATGCATATATATACATATATGTATATGTACATAATATAATTAATATCATAAATCCTTTGCGTTATGCCTTAGCATCAGAAGTACATAAAAATTTTTTAAACAATATATTTATGTATGTGTGCGTATATGATGTAGTGCGTATACTCGTGATTTTGGAAAGCTAAGATTGGAAGCTTGTGCATATTAAAAAAAAAAATATAATGAGACTTGCCCACTAAGCGCTCAAGCTTAGACAAGCGCTTGTGCACTATTCCTCCTCTGCTAGTTTCACTTATTGTTTTTTTTTTTTTTTTTTTTTTGTTTATTTTGCTTTTCTTTTTTGTTTGCACAATTTTTTGACATCTTCTCTTATTTGATTGCATTTTAATGTCACTTTTTCATGTCTAAATGTAAATCCCTTGTATGTTTAATGGATTGCTTAGGAAACTAAATAGTATCGTTATTGTTTTATGGGGAAAAAATCAATTTTTTTTTCTCTTTTGCAATTTTCAGTTGCAAAACGTAAATATATTCTGTTCATTGTTTGCTTGCCTTGATGGTCAACAAAAATATTTTCATTTAAATTTGAAAAAAAAAAAAAAAAAATCAGGAAAAAATTTTCAAAAATTTTAAACTAAAGGCAAAATTAAAAAAAAATAAAAAGGTAATAAGAAAATTTATTCCATTGCAGACTTTTAGGGATCTGCAGAGGAAGGAAAAGAAAATTAAGAAAATATTTGACATTTGACTTGAAAGACATTTTTGATAAACATTTTTCTTTTATTGGTCTTGTTGCAGGCAAATTCAAAAGTTATTGTAAAACTTTGTGCATCCATCGTTTAGAAGTTTTGTTATTTGTGTTTAATGACGCACACAAGAAGTATGCATCGAAACGAATTAATTGAATTATTTGAATTATATGAAACCGGAGAACTGAATTCACTTTTTGACGAACTTTCAATATTGATTTGGATTCTCAAGGAAATATGTGGCGTACCTTTTTTCAAATGCTTTTCTTTCTCCCTACCTATAATTTCATCGGTAGTGATATAGAATAATAACATTCGGTTAGTAGGCATATATATAAATATCAAAAGAAAAAATTGTTTTGAAAATATATTAAAAAATTACAACACCGCAGCCAATCTCTGAAGACATCTTCAACTCAATAGGCTTTGCGGCAGACGTTGCAACTGGTCCATGGTTTGGATTATGCAAAAAAAATCGTCGTCAATCTACATTCCTATACCAAGAGAATGGCGTAAGATTTTTTAAAAATATATTAATTTTCATATCATTAACAAATGTTTGTTTGAAAAATTGTTCAATGTTCGACAATTCGACGGGAATTTTATTTTATTATTAATAAACTATGTGCCGATCAACTTATTGATTCTATGGCGAGTGTTGTTTTCAAGATAGTGCAAAAAATTTGATTAAAAAAAATTTTAAAAAATTAAAATTGTTTGAGTTATGCTGCGGCCCGTTTTCAAAAATCGCGTTCCGAAACGAGTGCGTTTAAAGCTTTAAAATATACTATGGATATTCTTTTTTATCACAATCAATTCCTTTTTGTTTTTTTCCATTAACCGGCAATTCTAGGATCAATAAACTGCCCTTGCACGTCACAATATTCCTTTGAATTTTCTTTCTTTGTCGATTTTTTTGCTCAAAAGCGCATCTTTGGCGACATCCGTGAACACAGAATCGCGCGTTTTACATGCGTTTTGCATGTGGCAAAATGAAGAAAAAACGGCAAGAATTTATCTCATTCTATAGCCGAATTCATAATCAACATCAAGAACTTCATCTTAAACTTTTACCGTCTTGGTAGAAGCCGTGAAAGCGTCGGAATTGCCCTTGGACTCACTTGGAAGCAATACAATATCAGGCATCAAATATATAAAGAGAGAGTTTGCCTTTCTGAATTTGGCTATGAAAAAATGCTAAGCCATTCTAATCGGAATGGCTTTTCGAACAACCTAATAGAAAGTTCAAAGTATCTCTTAGACTAATAAAAAAAAAATGATAACTACATACTGCATATAAATCTGTTTAAAATATCGACTTTGCAGATTTCACTTTCAATTTTTACTGTAGAAGAAAAAACAAAAAACAAAAAACTATAAAGGATGTCTTTAAGGATGTCCACTAAGCGGGCATACGACATACGAGCAATAATAAGATATCCGGCATAATCGTGCTGAAATCATATTATCGCAATTTTCCGAGGATGACCTGCGGAAAAAATTCTAAAGAAACATGAAAATGAAAACACATACACATGCATTTATAATATATATGAAACTTTAACTTAAATACCTAAAGCTATGCTACGCTTTTTCTTACAATATAAACAAATAATATAAAAAGATTTTCAAAACACTCAGCAGGCACGTATAGACACACCAGCCATAAACAGACCAATGACACGAATGACCAGTCGCTACTAGCTAATGTTACTAAAGTCTTTGGTGATAAAGTTATACAAACACATACTACATAAATATATATATATATATATATATATATATACATAGTGTACATATACTACAAGATGATAATTTATATATACCGTTAATATATATATATATATATATATATATATATATATATCGTTTGTATATACCGTTAAGTATAAACAGACTTCCTTGTTTATATAAAAGTATTAAACTTTCTTCGTTTAAATAAAAAGTGCAGCAATGAACTTTTTCTTCTTTCTATATATTTTTATTGCCCAGACACTCCAGGCTATAATGTGTATGAATAAATATTCAATGTTGTGTTGTGCGTCTATAAGACAAGTCGGGCATGACAGAATAAATACTTCTATAATAAACGTTATACTCACCTCTCTTCAATTCTTGCATATATATACGATATGTACGTAAGGCAAACGTTTAGCTTTCAATGGAGCGATAAATTAAATATTTAATAAAGATGATCTTTAACAGCAAGAAAGGAAAACTAAAAATATCAGGGGACATTTCCTTTTATTTCCCCTTTTACACACGAACAACAAAATCACATACCCAAACATTATAGACTAGATTACTACAAAAGAAAGTGTCCTTAACTTCTGTCAGTCAGTGGACCATATAACATAAAAGCACAAAAAGAAACCAAAAATTTTAAAAAAATAAATAAAAAAATAAAAAAATAAAAAAAAGTAAAATAATAATAAGAAATAAATAAAAAATTGTTTGCAACTACAGCCCCAGAATTTTATTGAAGTGTAAAGTTTGCTACAAAAAGTTTAAACTCAAACGAACATTTTATAGTCCTTCACAACCACTACTATTTTGCCGATTTTTTTCAAGGTCATCAAATCGTTTTTGACAACATGCGGCCATTGCTAGAATCTTTCATTTCAACTTCACATTCAGTTCCCTTTTTAATTGTTTTTTTCAAGTTAGGCATTTAGATGAAAGTGACCGAGGACCATAGCTTGCCAAAAGAGGGATGTTAAGCTTCAAAAACCGCTTGATAAAACAAGCAAGTGTGCGCCGCTTACTCGAATAGAGAAGAGTTGCTACTACCAAGTCGATATTTATGGATTCAGTTTTTAGTGTGGTCTCACTTACTCAGTGAAGTCACAACACTTACCCGGCACACACCTCCTAGGGTGCGACCACTAACTATCTTTTCGTTCTTCCCCACTTCTTCCTAGCCATCAACGCGTTACACATATAGGGGATATCCTCTGAACGATTGATTACATTGAAAAAAAAAGAAAAGAGAAAAAATATTAGCTCATGGTATAATTTGTTGGTTACGAACGAGCAAATCAATAATTATGTAAAGGAAAAGGAAAATTTAAAAGCGTTTCAAAATCTTACATAGATCGAGAATATATTAATTATTTTATGGAATTTTTGCTACATTTTTGCTAAATGCTATATTAAAAGACAGACAGATAAGTAGACCGTTGATCCTTTTAAAAGAGAAAAATAATTTGAAACGCTCTATATGCACCTTTTTGGCCGAATTAGTTATTCTTATTAACTAAGCTAACTAAGTTGGACAGTATAAAAAATAATCAGTTTAATTATAAGAACCGTTTCAGTCTATTGCAAATATTAATAAAATTTGTTAATCGGTGTTGCTTTGCATTTTATGCATTGTTGTCTTACAGTTATATGCTGGCCTTAATAGAGCGGCCTGTATTATTTAAGGATAGCAATTACAGACTAATTAAACTAATAAGTATAGCTCCGACATTTATTACACTCAAGTGGAGGTATATACACTTTGTCAAAAGGTGCTACATATTTAAAAGTAAACCTTGCTCATCCGACTACTTTATACCCATCAATTTTCTATTAAGAAAAAAAACAAAGAAAGAGTAAATAAAATTGCGATATTCCATTATAAAAGGAGGGCGTGATCCATTTTCCTTTTTTTATTCTTCGAAGCACCCTGTTGGCACCCTGTTTGATCGATTTTTGGTTTCAATATCATAATGTTGACAAGACCTTGCAATGTTTTTGTCAAATTTGAAATCGATATCTTAGTATTTTGGTGCGGGGGGAACGAGAGACGGACAGACATGTCTAGATCGAATCACTTTCTGAATAGCAAAAGGTGGATCTATCTTAACACGCATGCATCGGCACGAACTCAATATGCCGAACTGTATGACAAGTGCTGTAGAGTGTAAAAAGGAAAAATTCCTAATTCTTTTGTCAACAATTTATAATAGCTGACAGTTATCAGACTCTAGCCCAACTGGAACATATTTTTAAAACTCTCTAAGAGTTAAGCATAAGGGATCCCACAATTCAGCAGCACTTGTAAGGGAATCACGATGAAAATGTTTCTCTCTTTTTCTATATCTTCTCTCAAAATGACTAAAGTTTTTTGTAGCCTGAATCGCCTGCAATCGCAAATATTGAATATGAATAAAAATTTATTCATTTCACTAGGCTTTGGTTTATTGAAGTCTGGCCGATTACATAATGTCCCCCTTTCGATATATCTAGCAATTGTCATCAAAGATTTTAGATAGTAATCGCATACCGTCATAAAGTAGAGCGAAAAAATATCAAATCCAACATCTCTCGAAACAGTTAATCGAAATTATGTCCTATCTCGCCATTCGTTACACACTGGTTGCACTTGATAAAAGATGTGATTGAGATGAGCATCTCGCCAAACTATTTCCTTTAAACCATTTTATTTACGGCATTCTTTTCATAAACACGCGCTTTAGGCGCTTTAATTCGCTCCCACAGGAATAAGGAAACGCTTTGCGAAATGCATCGCAAAGACAATTTTTGCTCTTTCAAGTGACGTTTTAAGACTTGTATAATAAAATTTGAAGAATATATCGATATTTTAAAGAGATTTGGTAAACCGATGTGTCTTTTTTACCCAAAGATGAAATGGTACCGCTTTTCCGATTACTTTCTATACAACAAGTTAATGTGAAAAGACCTCACATATGTACAAAAGATATTAAGCAAAGTGGTAAAGGGCAGTGGTGTTGTCGACCCGGAACGCTCCCGGTACATCGTTCCGGTACTTCCTTTTTGGACAGGAACGCTTTCCGGAACTAAAATTGATTTGCGATAACGAGAATTTATAAAAAACATTAGAAGAAAAAAATATAAAAAATTTAAAAAAAGTAAAGATTTCATACATAAATTTTAATGCAAGCGGACCGTACGTTACTCATCCCTGGTATTGTTTATTGCCATACCCAAATGGGCCTGCGGCTAATGCTAAGAATTTTTATTATTCCAGTATTGGTAGATGTTTTAAATTTTATTAGTTTATTACTTATTATTATTATTAGTCATCGCACAGAGCGGCCGCCTACCCACGATCGGCCCTGTCTATATAATTATATATACGCGTTACGGTAAAAAAAAAAAATTAGCACAACACCACTGGATTATCTTTTTATTTATTTTAATTATTTTTTTTTTTACATCAAAGTTTTATAACATTTTTTCTTTCGATGTGAAATGATGTGACTATGATTTATCAGTATGTTAAACTTAAGATTTTTATAAAATGATGTCTTAATTATAAACAAAAATTTGAATGAATTTAAAATACATTTAAATTTCATCATTAAAAGTGAAATTACAAGAGAAAAAAACTAAAAAAAAAAAGAAAATAGAAATTCTTACCTATAACAAAGGCAGGCCTTAATTGATAAATCTGCAAACATAAGCGAGAATATGACGTTCATTTACTTTTTTGCCTTTCAGTTTAAATGTGTTTTCAAAAAGTTCTTCGCATTGCTTAAGAAAGTTTCTCGCAATAGAAAATAAAAAAAACTAGATAAGTAAAAGCAAGCAAAATAGTTTTACGCACCTGGAGGCGCATCTTGGGTAGTTTACACCCCCAGCCAATGCGGTAGAATTTCATCTTATTCTCAATCAAGTACACGCATAGCAATCTGGCGACTCTACAACGACAGATTTGCAACATTTTGGCGAACGGTATGTCTTTTAGCCTATAAGCTCGAGCCTGTTGCGAGTGCGGTTAGTATCATATATAATATGCTTTTAGGCGGGATAATATCATAGTTTAACATAGAAAATGTAAAAAAAGTATACCAAGTTTCAGCTCAATTTCTGCTATGCATAAAACATTATGGATCCTTACCTATTGTTGTTGCTTTTGTCTTGCATAGACCACACCCAATTTTCAAGTTTGGTTTGTGATCATCAACTCGAAAGGTATACGGCAAGCGTCACTTTTTACGACATTGAACGTCCTACAAGATACGGACAGACAGACGGACTGAGTCCTAAATTCAGCAACTTACATTATTTTAAAATATATATATATATAGCTTAAGGTGCTCTCAGATGCGTATTCCTAAATGGCATAAACGAGAAGGCAACTCTGCCCATCCTTCAATGATGAATATGAGGAATGAAAGCATAAGTTTCTGCCTTTTTTGTGAAAGAAAAAGCAACAAGATGTTGTTTATAAGAATCACGAGCAACTGTTTGAACTTTTTCCGCTTTATGGTGATGTTTGATATCAAAAAATTTCTAAAAAAGAAACTTTGTGAAGTTTGAAAATTTTATACGCGAACTCTAAACTTATCTCAACGTTTCCAAGCAAGTGCTATGTGTAAATAATCTTGCATTGTACACACACATACACATACACACACACACACACACACACACACACACACACACACACACACACACACACATACACATACACATACACACACATTGTAAATAAGATTTTATTCTATACTCTTTTTTTTTTTTTTCATCTTCATCATCATCTTCATATTTTTCTTTCTTTTATTAAACTCGCTTGAGTTCAGTCTTTCAAGATTGTTTTGTACACAAATCCTTTAGCGAAACTACGATTTTTGATAGGTAAACTTTTTCTTTTTCACATGGAGTGCAAGTGCATTTCTATACTTATCAGCGACAAATGAAATAATGAATGCATACTAACTGTGCTATCCCCTTCGTAACGTCTAAAAATATACTCAGCATGGATTGAAATAAAATTCGCATCTTTGCATTTTTAAAGCGAATTTAAGGCGAAAGACATCTTATTGTCGCGTCTATGCGTGCCCTTTGTTGAGGAATTCAGGAGGTGTACACGATGTCATTTGCAACTGTTTTTCACCTAAGCTTTCCTCTGTTGAGAGGGTAGACCAACAGCCTAAAGAAAAAGAATTTTTTCGATAACTTTTTTTGAAGGGAAGGAAAAATAGGAGAGAGAATACTAATATTTTAGGAAGTTGTTAGGCATACCTTCAATTATTGTACTAGAAAACAATAATGATTGAATGAAGAGACACCTTTAGCTCAAGAGGCTCTGCAGCAAGCAGCATAACTGCTCCCAATTTATAATTCAAAAAAAAAAAAAATAAATAAATAAATAAATAAATCAAATAATCTTCCGTATCTAGTGAAGCTCGTAGGAGCTTTTGAAAATATTCCTTTTTACGTACTTGGTGGATGCTGCAGTTTTCGACCAAAGAAAAGGAACTCTTTTATTAATAAAAAAATCCTTAAATTAATTTATTTAAAATTTATTTAAAAATGCTACGAATTTCATTAGAGGGATGCACTCAAAAATTCGAGTTAAAAAAATGCAAATTTATTTGAGCTGTGCTGCTTACCGACTAGAACAACTGTGTTTCAAGATGAACCCGTTTAAAATTTGACATATGACGGACGATTAGCTTTTTTAATATTTTCCTCCATTAGTCTGCGATTGCAAGACCATAAAACTCTCCTTCCAATTTCAAATATTCTTTTTCTTTCTCTTTTCTCGAAGATTTTATGCTACAAAGCGCCTCTTTTGCAGCATCTGCCAAAGCTTTCTTGATCCGTTTGGCATCGACTTCAAATCAAACATTTTTTGACCGGATACTTATATCCATCTAAAAAACTTTATTAGCATTGCACACAGCAATGTCAGTCGATATGTCCCAAAGTTATGTCCTTTTCATACAAGTACTGAAGTTCAGTTAACATATTTTTGTTCCGAATTGCTTTTAAATCAGTATAAATGCTTTCAACGAACTAACAATCAGCAGCTAAGATATTAAACTACAATTTCCCAGCAGAGATTTATTTGAAAAAGACACGCATTTTGACGTGCTTACGGAAAACCTCAAAATTTCAAGCGACAAAGTTATTGTGGTTAATGAAAAAAAAAAAAAAAAAAAAACAAATTTTTGGAAAAATTTACAGTGGTCTACCCCCTGCATCATTAGAAACTAAGCGAAGAGTGGAATTTGTGCCGACATCTTATGTAACACTCATTGCCAAATCTTACATTCGCGGGGAAACGGGCGATGAACATTCAACAGTTAAGGCATGTAGATAAAATTTGTAAAACATTTTGTTAGTTATGGGCGTATTAATTAAGGCTTATGGGACTCATTTTTGCAACGAATTTTTAACACTAAACTACCGAATACTTTGTTTTAATCCTTTTTAATTTTTGATCTCGAAAAAATGGGTTATACCGCTTGTAATGTTCCAAAATTTTTTGGTGACTTTTACTCACACGAAAAGGCCTTCAAATATCTGCATTCAAATATTTTTCTAACTCATCTAGTGTTCGAGATACTAACGATCCGTACCTGTTTCTACCAAAAGGTATCATTTTGATCCCCTACGTTTGTCGACTTGCCACCGTCTTAAAAATTAACGTAGGAAGCTAATGTTTGGCATAAAAATTTCTCGGTTAATTAAGACGTCAATATTAGAAAAAGTGTTGCGATCTGGCTACATACACGGCCGTCATAAATGAGAAACTAAAGCATTGTCGTAAAAAACGCTGATTTTTTTATTTATCTTCGTCTATAAATTTCGATCCTGTAAAGATATTTTGAAAAACATGCTACCTGAATATTGTCAAGTCTACCTGCATGTTTGATCTAAAAATGATCCAAATCGGCTTACTGGTACGTCCACAATTAACGATGAAACCGTTACTTAAACTTATTTCCAATTTACTTGCAATCCGATGAAGAACATGCTAATGTGCTTTGGAGTAACTGGGCAATGAATTGGAATTAAAATTTTATCGTTAACTTTGAACATGCTATTTAATTAGAATATATTGGTCACAGGTTTTCCAAAATGTCTTCCCGGCATAAGATGTTATAGATGAAAATATGAAAAAATTGTCGGTTTTTTTTCGAGGTAGTTTCAGTTTCTTTTGCATGTAAACCGGTCGCAACCATTTTTTCAACTGTTGATTCTTAACTGGACAAGGAATGTTTGCGCCAAATTTCTGCTTCTTATATTAATTTTTGCGATTGTGACCATTTACGAAAAAAACAACATCAATATAATCCCTTTTGGTAGAAATCGATGTATGCAAAATGTCGGTAGTTCCAGTGTTAAAAGATTTCTCGACTATTTCTGCCATAGACTGAAAATGACACGCCGCCGGAATTTATCGCTTTTTGCTTTTATCACTATTTAGTTTTTTAGCGCTTTATCAATTTATATCCCGATTAGCAATCCTCAGAAAATGACCGGATGTCTTCCCAAGTTAAACGGCAGGCATGTGGTTTACATGACCGAAACACATAATTAAATGATTAAGAATCTAAAGTTATCGAAAGTATAAACTCTACGATATTTTTAATAAGTATTTTTTACATGTGCATTACCAAAAATATTAATGTATTATAAATTTGTGCTTCATGGGATTGTGAACATTTAAAGAATGTCCCGAGAAAATTTACTAAAACTTTTGCTATTC
Organism: Glossina austeni; assembly: GCA_000688735.1. Classification (NCBI taxonomy): domain Eukaryota; kingdom Metazoa; phylum Arthropoda; class Insecta; order Diptera; family Glossinidae; genus Glossina; species Glossina austeni. The sequence goes on along the minus strand of KK502478.1, from coordinate 394,308 downwards.
ACGACTGGTATTAGGCACAACACAGCCATGCATTCCGCGAGATGAGCAATTGAAAGAGAGAAAGGACTAAAAAAGATTAGGCTTAATCTTCTACGTAACGTTGTAAAAATTATGTTCACGATTCCCATTGTCGAAGAACGTACGAATTTTAAATTGATTTCAAGGTATCTCTCGATGCATTACAAACATTTGACAAGTCCGATGTAGCCTCCTTAGTGCGTAAAAAAAACAGATGATACATTGACAGAAATATGGTTGACAGAATTACTTATAAGATGCTGGCAAATTGCATAAACGCATCATATCACATATAGTAAAAGATCGACGCTTTATTCACCTGCACTCACAAAGATCTTCAAATATAATCGTGTAACGTTACCATAGCTGTCATAGCTGCAATTGAGGACTTTTTGCCTGTTCTCTTGTCAGAAAATAATATGGGTATTAAAAGTCCATTTCTCTTCGTTTTTTTTTTTTTTTTTTTGCTTTGATATTTTATTTATTTTATAATACAAATTTCGTAAATATTTTTCATTACAATTAATTTGCCTGCTGTTACGAAAAATCTTTGATATTTCGTTTAAAAGCTTTAAGACCATTTATATTTTGGGAAAAACTTTCCTAATATGATTTGCTTTTAAAAAGAAATTAAAGGAAGATTAATAAAATAAGACAAAAATAAAAAAAAATTTATTACAACTATTGAAAATTTATATTCATATCTCATTTTATTTTATTTATTTTTTACGAGAAATTTTTCTATATGTTAGACATAATCAAGTGCAGTTTTGGGCGTTTTTTTAAGCACTGCAACAGCCTTTGCGCTCTTTTGTGTTTTTTCTTTTTCTTTTTCGCTTCTAAAACAGGGAAAGAGTGCCATAAACACACAGCAAAGAAAAATCTTACTCTCAAAGGGAGACAACACAAAAACGATACGAAGTTAAAACAAAAATATCTTCTAGATTTCTTTGCATACTTGGCACCATTGGATTATTATTGATATTGTTATTGTAAAATTTTGTCTGCCTAAGAGAAGATTTCTTTGATTACGTGGCAGCATTGTTATTATTGTAAAATATTGTTTGCTCTCAGAGTACATTTGATTGCTGACTTGGCACCATTCTGCTATGGCTGGCAATGTTTCTTAAAATTTTGCCTGCTCTGAGAGAGCAGAGCCTATACTCGACTGCATAACCACATTTGTTATTATACATTCTTACTCCCAATCAAACATCGGCGCCTACCATAAGAACACAATGGCGAAATAAATTTTACTCTCAAAGAGACAACATTTTTAAATCACAAAGCAAATGCATATATACCACAAATTTTGATGCCTTTTCTTCAAAAATAAATAATGTGAACTAATATATTTAATAAATATATAAATAAATAATTTTGTATTTTCTTGATTTTTAATCGCATATTTGCAATTTTTAACGTTTAATGTTAATCACAACAATTCAATCTACAGTTTTATACACTTTCGATTTTAATAATGATGATGATGATAATGGAAAATTATTTTTTTTATATACAAAAAAATCCTTTAGAACCTTTTAAATCCAAAGGCTCTTTTAAGGCTGAAATATTATCTATTTCACTGGTTTTGAAAAACGCTTACTTTCTTAAAATTGCTCGAAACATGCGGTTATTACATTACTTTTAATTTACCGAGTAGATAAAATTATAATACCGTATAAAAATGAAATGAATTTAATGTTATAAGAAATTCCAAGTTTATTTATTTGCTTCTATGTCCACTTTGGTTTTTCGAGTTAATTTTCCTAAGCCGAAATATGTAGAAAAAAGCCATTCTTTAGAGCAGCTTCGTTTTGATTGTTACAAATATTTTGAAAGTATGAATATACCCCTTTTTTTGTAGCTAATCAAGCTAACATGTCTTCCGTGTTTTGTCGTTTTTGTTGTTGTTGGTGCTCCTACAGCCTCAGTCGATTTATTCAGTTTCAGTCAGTTCAGTCAGTCATCGTTTTCTCTTGTTCCGAGTAAAACAAAATTTTACAATAATCTAAAAAAAATAAAATTTCCATGTTCTCTAACCCCTGAGTGGCTTTTTGAATTTGCTGAGAGTAAAATTCTATTTTTCTCAGAGTAAAATTCACTGAGAAATTAATTTTGCTGCTATAAGAGCAGTTCCGTGCATGTTTTGTTATTGCATTTTTTTTTAACTTTCAAACGGTGTAAATTTGTTATCGCGAGAGCTTGTGCGAAATAATGTACGTAAATATGTATATTATTGAGAAAACAAAACTGTTAACACACAATAAATATTTTAGTTCAAAACAGTTAACCATAACTCGTACGCGTAGCGGCAGTAAAAAAAAATGAAAAATAAAAACACAGTAACAGCAAAACTAAAATAATTTATTTAAGTGTTGTAAAAACGTCGTTTTGAAGAAGAACGTAAGGGTAAAACTCATTCACAAGTGTTGATTCAATTCGACTTTTTGTTCGTTTTATATATTTATACATGTTTTTTCACCTAATGAGATGTGCGAAAAATGTCAAAAGTTAATTTCTAAGCGCGTGTGTGTTTGGGCCCATTCTGATTGAGCGTATGCTACCTGAAAAAAAAAAAAGCTTAAAATATAGTATTGATAACAACAAAGAATGCCAGTTTTTAAAAAAAAAAAAATCCTGTGTAAAAAAATTGTTTAAATGCTTATATAAGAAAAGAATTTTTTCTTAGTGAGCAAAAATAAACCGAAAACTGTATTATTGTGCATAGCGTTTACACAATGGATACAAACTTAACAGCAACCACAATGAGTACAGCAATGATAACAACAACACTGGCAGCTGCTGTTTCTGCTGCTGCTGCTGAAACAAGTGAAACAATAAGAAGTACTATATGTAATACATGGATGGCTGATGCGGTTACACTATGTACTAATGCTACCGAAGCGACCTCTTTAATAACTAAAAGTCAACAACAACACCTGGCCGAATGCCATGGTTTAACGATGTCAAAGCAGCAGCAGCAGCAGCAACAGCAACAGCAGCAGGATGCTGCTGCCACAGATAGTGGACGTGAATCGGTTAATGAGGGTGATTCTTCTGTGGAGGAAACCTTAAATGCAATTAAACCAAATTACGGCGAACACTTAGAGAAAAAACCTTGTACTTTGGAGTTTTACACTAGCAATGGCTCCCAAAGCAAATGGTATCTGCCGGCCAGCGATGTAGTTAAAATTAACATTACTAATGATTCTGAAGTGTTAATACCTGCCGTTAGCATAGCAATGCCAGAGTCCACAAATATTACACCACCGTACTCCTCAGACATATCAATGCAAATGGATATCAATGAAGAAGCAAAAATGTAAGTTCTCTTTAAACGGTCGATGCATATAAAAGCCTAACGAAATAAAAATACAATTTTTTTTAAGAACACAAAATTATTTCATCTTTCTATGAATTCGTACTAATATGTGCGTACAATTACATATATGTTTTTGTGAGCGAGTGAATGATTGGGAATAAAAATTGTCTGTCCGCTTCCTTCACAAACGCGTGAAGCAAAATAAAAAGCATAAAACTTTTGTACAATAAAAGTGCATCATATGTTTTTCGTTTGGCGCTGATATTCACTTTTTATATAAAAGAAAAAAAAAAAAAAAATAAATAAATAAAAGAAGGGAAGCAAAAAAAAAAAAGCTCTTCCACGAGGCGTTCATTACCACATTTTCCGGTTTAATTTCATGGTCTAGCAGCATTTCAATGTAAAGTAAAGTATCAACACACACACGTAATTAAATATTGTTTCAAAAAAAATTTACCCTCCCCTGTAACTAACGATCTGGACAATCATCGGAATGAACATGAAAAAGGGGAAATACACTGCGCTTCGTAGTATGTTATGTATCGATCCCTTTTTTGCACTATGGACTCGTTTCTGATCTCATTTATTCAATTGAAGAAGAGGGAACTCATTGTGTTGTGTATTGAAAAGTGTATAAATAAAACGATACACTAATACATGGCATTTAAAGTCCTTCTGTTTTATAAAATGTGGAAGTATCTCATAAATTAATTTTATCTGCTTGGTTTCTCTCGATTCGATTTAACTCATTTCTCAACTTGTGACGAGAGCGGAAACAAAGGAGTAAAACAATTGAATTCGCTTCACCACGAATCTCGAAATAATATACTGGGTGACGTTTGCGGATTATGTTATAGATCGTGGAAGGGTCAGTTAATGAATCACGAAGTATTTTTTTTTTTTTTTTTTTTTTTTTTTTTTTTTTAGGTGGTTGAGTAAAGTTGGACTAAGCCAATAAATTTGTGGCTTATATGTCCGAAGTGCAATACTTTACTGAATCACGAGGTATGTTGGAGAAGTATTTGTACCTAGTTTAGGTCAATGTTCATCATCCGCTAAACGCACAAGCACAAGCAAATTTCTTGCTTTTTCTTTTGTAATCGTGAACGACTCAATATAGACTTCCCCCTCCCCGTTTCCCCGCAGCGATCTCTGTTTTGTGTGTGTTATATTATTTATAGCGCATACAAAAACTGTTACCAACGAGCAGAAAAGTACCCAACAATCCAGACTTTTGTGAAAAAGTAAAAAAAAAAACAACTTTTCATTCACTTTTTCACCTTTCCCTGCAATTCTACCTCCATCTGCATTTGGACGGTATATGAAATGCTAATTGGATTTAAGAAGAAGAAAAAAAAAAAAAAAATCTTTAAGTTGCATTTGTTATTGTTATTCATATATCAGTATAAAATTTTTAAATATGTGCATTATATAGTATGTGTTACTTGCCTTTTTCGCCCTCTTTTTAAAAATGTTCAAAGTTGCACGGTACGTTTTTATTTACTTCTGTTCTGTTGTAGTTAAGAGAAAATTATGCTTGCCCTTAAGGCGATAGAGATAAACGCATCTGTTGTGCTTCAAGATAACGTAGGGGATTAAGATTTTTAGATACTGCTATAAAAAAGACTACAAAAAAAAAAAAAATTATTTAAAAATTCTCACTCATCTGACAACATTCGTATAAATGGTCTTTTTTCGTAGACCTTCAAACATAAGCTATTTTGCAAGTCAAGCTCTGGTACTTGCGTGTAATCGGAGGTTTTTATTTCTAAAATTTCCTTCCCTCTCCTCGGCATGTAGCAATGTAATGGTCTTCATCTTGGAATTTATAATGATAAATATAATTAAGCAAATACATGTTATTCTTAAGTTCTATTTCATGTAATTTACTCTGTTTACAATGAAACCGACTTTGGACTTTGAACTACAAAGCAAGTCCTCCAAAGGAAATGATCCTTATATAAGTGGCGGAAACTATATACAGTTTCTAAAAGGAGTAAGAGAGCCTTGATTGCCAGCATTCTGTCCTGGAGATATTCCATCGCTTCAATTTCTAATGTCATTCGGGATATTAGAATTCGCTTGAGCGGTTAATCTTGTATTGGCTTCATGCTGGTACCTAGGCATCCGCAAAGCTCAATAAATCGCTTTTATAATGCGTTCAACTTTTTTTCTTATTAAGCTCTGCTCTACCTGGCTGACATTCGTCAAAGAGCCTACGATTTGAATGCTAATGACACGCTCTCTCCTTACTAAGTAGATCAATAAATAAAAAACGTTGAAGTATTTACGCTCGATAGATTGCGTTAATGCCTGATAATAGCAAAGAAATAGAAAGAAAAAATCTTTAGATACGAATGTTTGTCAGCTAACGGTTTTAACGCTAATAAATGATAATTTTTTCTTCTTTCGATTATTCTCGTCATTGCCTTCGCAACAAGTATTGTCCTATAAACTTTTGCATCGGCCTGTTATATATAATGTCTTTGCAGTCGACGTGAGTGTGCATTTTGTCTTCATGCACATGTAACGGTGATGCGTGTATTTTGCTAATTTATTTAATTGCTATAGTTAACTGTTGTTCTTTCGCTTTAAATGGAATGTGTGTGTTCAACCCAAATAATGTGCACATTATGTGATGCCGTAGATGCGCCAAAGACAGTCAGCTAACTGAACTGAACTGAAACTGACCTGAACCACTACCCATTTCCAGTACAGTACAGTACTACTAACAAACCGAATCCAATTATCACTTGCTTGCTTTGTTGCTGTCATTGATAAGCATCACGTAACAGCAAATTTTTTTCTGCAGCACATGTTGCTTTTGTGATTTTCTTAATGATTACTTAACTATTAAAATGTGTGCATTTGGTCTTTACTAGGAGGGCTCTTTTTGATAGTGTGTGTGAAACGCAAAAACACGTGTAATTGTTTAGCTTAAGCCTCTCCAGACTATAGGTTGAATTCATGTGTAAATTTATTGCATTTTATAACATTTTTGTCTTTGCTTAAGCGCGCATATAATCGGCTGTACAACTAGCTGCTGCAGATGAAAATCCAGCCATTATTGTCCTGTGTCTGTCCATGCGTGAACCGTATACTTAACACATTCTGTCATAATATTTGCTTCAGTACAGCGAATGATTTTGATTTATATTATTTCCTTAACATAGCTAAAGCCTTAACAACTTAAAGGGGCTCTTTAATCCTTGAATGACATATGATTGTTAAAGTCAGTTATGTGTTTCAATATTTTAATAATATTTTATGGATTTAAAAAATTTGCTCTTTTTTGCTGTATTTTTTTTTTTTTTTTTAATTTAAAATTTTGTTATTAAGCAATTTTTCAATTCATCTCTCATAAGCTGCGCTATTCATCATAATAGCATTGTTTGTAACGCTTACCTTGGATATTCTTCTTCCTTATAGAATACATCTAAACAGACAGACGCAAACGTATATAAACGTGCACGTAAACCTTTTGTGTGTAAGCTTCCTTCAGTTGCAAAGAAAGCTCTCATAGCACCTTTTCTTGCTTTGGAATTAGTGACGATGTGTGCAAAAGTTATATTAAACCTTAATACTCGGAGAAGGGCACCCTTGAGAATTGGCAGATGTTTTTCACTCATCATAGCTCTTATATACATACACATACATCGTATGCAAGCCAATCAACAGTAGCAATTTGAATTATTAACGTTATCACACTTGATTTACATACGTAGCCATGAAATGAAATATTGAAATAAATAAATAAAAATTTTGTATTTTTTCCCATGAATTTTTCAAAATTAATTTTCTCTTCATTAAAAAATAAAAATAAGCATTAAAGTCATTCCTTGCCTTCATAGGGAAAAACAAGTAAAAACATTATAGTCGCGCAAGATCCATTTCGCCCAACCATTTCTTCTAATACAGTTTTTGATATATTTTCGTGTACTTGCACCTATTTTCATATAAAGTCGTCTTTTTTTTCCTAAAAGCCCTCCTATTGGAAGGCGGACGTTTACAACGTCAACTGACATGGTCCAAATTTAACAAACATTTGATTTTATTCTTCTTCACCTCTTTACGCCATAAGAAAGTAAAATTTTTACTTTATCCCCATATAAGGGCGTACTTTTCATGCAAATCGTTACACCTAGTGGTCTCTAAAAGATCGACCTATGTTATCCAAATTTCCTATGTGTTTATTCTGTGTCAAATTGCTATTATAGGTCAGTTTTCATCATGAAATGTTGAAAATTACATCTTCTTCCAAAGTACTTTTTTTTTATAAAATGGGGTCCCAAAAATGAACTCAAATTTGGTTCAGTTCGTTTTTATCTCTAATTACTAGCATGGAGAAATTTTCACTATAAGATCACAATAATTACGTCTTTTACGCATATAAGGGTTCAGTTTTCATAGTCGGTTTTGTCCAAAAGACGGGCGTATATAGTCCAAAGTCGATAAGATTCATTCCAAAACTAGACTTTTTTACCATACGGAGATTTAGTTTTCGTAGGGGCATTTATATGAGGGTGCGCTGTTCAAAAATTGCCGCACCCGATTCAAATCCGATTCCACGTCAATATGTAACGCCGATCCACTGTTACTTAGCGAGTTCTGTCAGCAATTTATTTTCATATAATGACTTTTCAAAATCACATGTTATTATAGGGCTAGTGATCGTAAAAATAGTGCGCCCCCATCTGTTCGCAAAAGTGTTCGTTAGTATATCAAATTTCATTTTAACCCTTAACGAACGAATGCCGCCATACAGACGGCATGTCGTGATATTTTTGGAAATCTGTTCGGTTCGCAACAATTAACCGTTTGAGTCCCAGACAGTTTTGAAAAAACACTGTCGAAGAATCGGCGCGAATCAGCGAACAGCGCGATCACACTGCTTGGTACTCAAACGGTTAAGGAAGATTCCATCGTTTTGTATACGGTCAAGAATATTTGTTATCGTCATGTTCGGAGCACTGTCTGTTCGAAGAAAGAGAGACGGAGACGTTTATTACAACTCCCATCATTTTTGTGAAATTTTCACTTCAGTATCCTTTTGTGTGGACATATCTGTTCATACAAAACTGCCTACCATCACTGCAACTTTCCATACAACCCAATAAAGTGATAGTAATTATGCACCTTTTCTCGCTCTGAAAATAAAGCGCATAATTCTTAAAAAGTCCGTCGACCTGCTGGCCATTGTGTAAAGCGTATAAAATGCGCTAGTTCGCTAAACGGGGTTACCCCTTACTGTTACTACACCCTCGTCGTCACTCGTCTTAAAACAATCTCGTTCACATGCAGGATCAAGTCCTTAATTAAATTACGCGCACAAGTTTTGTGTAATCGATGAACTCGAGTTATACTAAAAAATTTTCGCATAGATTCGCAATATTCTGTTCACTATTTACATTTCTCACTTGTCTTGATGTGAGTGAGGCCAAGTGAAGTTCCGTTTACCGGAACGATTGCAACTTGCAACAGCGAATTCATTCTATGTAACAACGAGAATTGCAGAAAATTGTTGTATAAAACTACAAACATTTCTCGAAAATTTTAACTTTGAAATTTGTTTTTGGAACGTTAAAAGGAAACGACGTAACATAACCTCAAAATTTCATAACATAACATAACATTTCATAACATAATCCCAAAATAAGCAAAGGAAGTATAAACACAACAACAGCTATCAGGATATTGCTATTCAGGAATCTTGTACCATAATCTTTAAGTATCAAAAAAAAAAAAAAAAAAAAAAAAAAAAAAATTTTGATTCTTTTCTATAGAGCACGCAAGAAACTCGTATCATTTTATTTATTAAAAAGAAAAAGTAAAAGCTTTTCTTCTTGGGCTTTTTCGATTGCTTTGGAATAGAAAAAAAGTCTTGTCCTTACCTTTTAAAAATCGAATGAAACCAGAAGTGGTGAAACAACGCTTCTCACATAATTTGCGATATTTTTTGAATAGAATGCGAAATTTAATCAAAAAAATTAACATTTTTATAGCTACCGTCCGAGCACGAAGGTAATCTAACTAATATCAACTTTCCACTAGCACCTGCTCCAAGGTCATAGTGAAGAGCTTGAAAAGAGAAAAAAACTTATGCTGGAACTTTTTTGAATCGACACATTCAAGGCCCTGTCTCATTGTCGAAATCGTTAGTATGTTTTATGTCAAACCACTTTAAGTTAATCGCAGTAATGCATGCATAGGCAATATTCACTTTAAACTCTTTTCTGGTTGCTCTTTATCTTTGCTTTTATATCATTTAATTCAAGTCGCGCTTCATTTCACTCAAATCGAGGTAATGGCTTAAATGTTTTGAATTTTTATTAAAATATATATAGATTTGAATTAATTTGTGTTTATAAAAAATTGTTATCGCGCATTTTAACCACCACGATAATCGCAAAAATATGCTTAACACTTTGCTATTTCATAAAAGATCAATCATCAAGAATCCGGGTCCTATTAGGATCTTTGACTAAATGCTTTCCAATTTTCGACATATAAAGAAAATCAGTCCATCATCCATTCAATCAGTCGAAGACATAGAAGACAAACATTTTCACCTCATTCACAACTTATTTTAACTTGAAAGAAGACCACTTCCCTCTTAAGGAACGATGGGTCTGCAATTTGTCCAAACAGAAAGGCATTAATGAAAATTCTATTGATTTCGCATCGCCTGCTTACGCATGCCAAATAGTTCGCTTTAATTAGATGTTAATCAGGCAGAGTGTATGTTTTTCGGCAATAACGTTTCTTTTGTGACCCTGCTTGACATGCATTCAGAATCCAATTCGATTTCGGTACTAATTGATGAGATGTTCTGATGTTCACACACAACTTACTGCGAACGTTGAGTATTTTTAAGCCAAAGCTTTTAAGCGAATACTGAACAAAATACTGAACGTAGTATTTTCAAATTTTAAATTTAGACCATAATCTCTCCTTTTTTTTTATTTCAGAATAACCGTTATTTAGTTACCTTACGTTAGATTTAGTATTCGCAATGTTACCCTTGTATGGGAAAATTCTACACCAGAAAAAGCTAACACTTCGTAATTTTGATAATCGGAAAAATGAGAGCCGCATTTTCTCTCCACTTTGGTGAGTCGGCAATGGAACAATTATGAATTATGAACGGAGGGCATTTCGAATACTTTTCCACGTTCTTAAATGTCTCGCTTAGTTTTCAAATTTTCTACTAAATAATAATATGTTTTGTGCTTTCATCATTAAAAATATTTATTCACGTTTTTTGCGAGCCATCGTATCGGCTGACTTTCTTTGCTTAAATTTGGCGAAATGTCGGTACGTTCGTGGATTGAGAAAATATTCGACAATTTGGAGATCTTTTAATTATTATACAAATATTCTAAAGTTAAAATAGATTCGCAATAGTGTTCCTCTTGATCTCCAACTGTAACTTCCTGACGCAAGTTTTTACCTTTCCATCTCATTGTGTGCACGCTCTCGTTCTGACGCTGATTAACATATCGCCAATTTATAAGGTTCCTCAATTATTCCGAAGAACGCAGTAAGAACGCGAACACATTCACATTCGCTCATCTCATTGTTCTTAAAAAAATTTCATGGAAATATTTTATAAAAAAAAATTATGAAAAACAGTTTTTTTAAAAATTTAAAAAAAAAGAAGAAAATTTTTGTTTAAAACTTGAAAAGTTCTTGATGGCATAATCTTTTCCGTGTGATGTAGTGGATGTGCGTGCAAGCTTCAAGGTTTTTCTTTTTGAACAACAATTTATTTTTTTTTTTTCAGTTTTATTTTTAAGTACCTAATAGTGCTTAAAACTTAGTAAGAAAAGTTTTCATTGTTACTAAAGAAAGACAATTTATTTTTTTATATAATAAAATCGTTGAATATTTGTTATGAAGACAATAATTGAAGTAACGTTAATTATTATGTGTTAGCAATTTGGGTTATGGGCCAAAAATCAAAGAAAGCAATTTTTTATACTTTGGCACCTTTTTCCATTTTTTTTTTTTTTTTTTTTTTTTTTGTTTTCTTTTTGTTGAGTAATCGTTAACCGCAATTGTAAATAAATATTTTATTTTTCCTTCAACTTTCTATAATAAGCGATTATTTTTCTTCTCATTTATAAATATACATAAAATGTCATTAAAACTTTCATTCATCCATTCGCGATCTTTTTATAGCATAGTTATGTGCAAGTGAACCATTGAATGGCAGTTAATTAACGTAATGTACTTTCGTTGTTGTTATGTTATGTCACATCCATGTTAATGCTGTCCACGTCGTTTGTCTAACTGCTTACACATAGCTGTCATGAATTAACTTGAGTGCTTTTGAAGTATGCGCTGTCAAGATATTTTACGCTCATCACCAAAAAATATATTAGTTTTGACATCTCGCGTCTCTCCATAGTAAAAATATACTAAATAGATAATCCATGACCTCATAGGTCTAAGACGCTCGAACCGTAATAAGCAGATATACTCGCTTTACTATATATTACGTTTCTAACATTCAGAATTAGGTATCAGAAGGTCTATAAAGCAGCCGTCGCCAATATTTTACACATTACCACCATTACCCTTAAAAAAACAATTTTCTTAAAATGCGTTATAGTAAATGAATTGAGATTTTTCCCTTAAACGCGTAATGAAATTTCGTTCACTGTATTTGGTTTATTTGACTCATAACTCATCCATAAAACAGTTCGAAAAGTGAAGTGAAGTGAAGTGAAGTGAAGTGAAGTGAAGTGAAGTGAAGTGAAGTGAAGTGAAGTGAAATGTGAAATATAAGATAATATATATCAATATCAACTGATGTATTATATAATTGCGAGGAATTCGGACCTTAATGCATGCAATTATGCGAATACAAGGATTTAATAACACATTAATGTTTTTATTTCACTACACGTAAACGCGATAGTCCTTTGGAAAGCGGTCTTCGTATCCCTAAATTACTGAACAAATTATTGAAATCTTGATTGTGATAGTTTTCAGATGCCAATTATTGTATCATTCAACTTCAATTTTCGATTTTTTATTAAAATCATGTAAGCCACCGATAAGTTATTCTCGTTCCCGACGGAGCAGAGGAACCAAAACTTCAACGGCATTTCATTGCATCAAAAGGTGAATATTTACGCGCTCACAATCGGAAATTCGGATCTTTCATTGTTTGGAAAATAGAAAAGCTAGTGTCGTTAAGTTCATTTTAATCCATAAAAAAACCATCCCAAAGACATGAAATATGCACACAGGCGTCACTTGAAACTTCAAACTTTCTAAAAATATTAGTTCCGTAAATTATTGACCGATGTATTCAAATAAGTTAAGGTATGTTCGGCTCGAGTGACACCATTCCAAACGATGCTATTTTAAATTCAAGCTAAAATCGATTTCGGAATTTAAGAGATTTAAAATCATTCCGTTTGGGAGTTCAAAGAAAAATATTTAATAAGATTGGATCGGGTTTATTTAGAGCAAATGTGCAAAGTTTTTAAAAGTTTCGGCCTTGCAGTCTCGATTTTTGCATCACGTGTAGGGCTCGGTGTGCACACGATTACTTTTTCGAAACAACTTCTCAAACCTACTGCCACCAACACCGTCCACATTTTAAGGCACCTATGATATCTTACATAATGAGCAGTCGCTCTGATACTTTACGATACGTGAATAGTCTATAATATGTTCTTACTATGGCTTTTTTCGATATTTTATTTAAACAATGAAATTTAACTAAAATAAATGGACAGCCGACGCATTCAATTGACTCTTAAAAGTAAATCGTATGCTAATTATTTACAAGGTTTCCAATTAAGGATTCCAATCATCAAGGTCCCCCAACCAAGTCACGTATTCTTTTACTTACTATTCGGAATTTATTCCCAGTTTTGTCAAACTATTATACCGCTAAAGTTCCTTTAAATTACTGTTCCTTGATCTGATTTATTGGTTTCGAAATGGATGGAATGGATTCGTTGACAAACTTCCGATTGCTATAATAGTCTTTCAGTTCGTACATGTGTCAAACATAGGAAGGATCGTTCATTAAGGCCAAAAGTAGAAATTGTCAACGGGAAATTTGCTTATATTGTGAGCAAGGGAAGGAAGAAAGGTGAGAAAGGTGAAGGAAGATGAATACAGAAAGAAAGAATTGAAAGCACATACGAAATGGATGCCATAAGCGAAAGTGTATTCCAGAAGTGATATCCGAATCACAATTAATGTCGATCAGATTGATGTCTTAATCGTTCACCGCGAACGCAATTTAATGTTCAAAAAGATCGCTGCTAACCTTAACATAGACCCTTAAACTCCCCCAATATTAACGTAAAACAAAACGGATTCCAGAAATTGTTTACCAATCACAACTGATTTTGATCACATTAAGATGCCCATGAAATATTTTATGGACGGATTAGGCTTTCAAATCCAAGTATATGATAATTTTAAATATTTAACAGAGCCCTGTTAGGGCGCTTCCAGAATTTTGTTAAGCGATATTGTAGGTGTTTAGTGCTACTGAAGTTCGAATTTATCTTCATACTCTTTACTGATAGGAATATTTCTTGTCTTACTTTTCATTACACTTGCTTTGCATGCACAATTTGTTCACAATAATAATAAAATTGGAAAAGAAATCGCGATAAACAAAGCAATTCGTCAGAGAGTAAACGCAAAAGTTTTAAAGAATTATTCGTTTGTGAGAAAAATAATAATAAATAGGATCACTATTTTTTTATTATTATTACTGTTATTCATTAAAATTAATGAAATCATTAAATAACCAAAAAACAAAAAAAAAATAAATAAATAAATAAATAAAATAAAAATATCTTTTAAGTAAATATAGAGTTGTTTTGAATGCTGAATGCTTGAATGTTCCCGTTTGACCCCTGTTTGCATGCCTTGCTCGCGTTTATTATGTGTTCGAGACATAGTTTACGATCTCCTTTTTGTTTACGTATTTGTAGATAAAAGTTGACGATAATGATTATTATTACGTTCGCAACTAAAATACTAAGCAGAAAATGAGAAGAGCGTGTTATTGGTAGGCAAGTGTAAACCATCCTTAACACACCTTAATATCATGGACACAGCAGCTGGCAACAACCCTGATAATAAGAAAAAAAAAGCAAAAAAAAAAGAAGCTTCAACATCCATCCATCCATCCATCCATCCATCCATCCATCCATATATCCATCCAACTCTACTTAGTTATGTCGTCTCATGAACTAAACGAATACCAAGAATAATAGCAAGCGAAACGAATACGAAACCAAAGATAATGTAAACAAATTGGCCTTAGGCCAATCAAAATCATCGTAATTATTATTAGCGTCATCATGAGCTTTGTTTTAGTATAATATCTGCTACTTTCCTCTAATAGTTGGACATTGGTTATTACAATCGTTTATGATGTTTGCTAAGTTCGTATACCATCGTCCATTCATCGTTCTACATGAGACGCATTCATCGATCTCTATATGCTTACAGTATACCGACTTCATCCATTCTATATGAAATAGAAGCAAGTCGGATGCTTGGGAAAAAATGAGTTTTACGCATCGGGAAAATGTCGAAGAGCGTGAAAATTTCCCCTCTGCGACCCTCTTACCCAGAATGTGTAACTCGTTACTCGTTACTGAGACCCAACCAAATCTCATTCGTGATTAAAATTTACTAAATATTCACTTCGGTTTTAGGTGCCTTTAGGTAACTTGGAAAGTATTTATTACTTATCAGAAGAGCAGAATTTTTTCCTTTTATATGATGGCTAAGACGACGATGGATGACGATTGGATCATATTGGACCTATTATTATATTTTGTAGACTAACATCTATCAGTATTCATATAAATCGGAAATTCGATATTAAATGGATTTCAAAGATGGTAAAAAGTTTATAATTAATTGTCGCTTGGCAAGCACTTAATAAATGAAATGTTCACCTAATACTTCTTTTAAACAAAATTCTCTTTATTCGTCGCCCATGCTTTTTTATTTACAAAAAAACAGAAAAAGAAAGTATTTTATAGTAAAACTCTTCTTCCTTCATTTTTCTTTTAGTTCGATAGCCTTGGCAGTCTCAATGTGCACACATCTGTTCTATTATTGCACATTTCTAGGCAGGGTACACAACTTTCGGTATTTTGTTTGTAAAGCAGTTTGAAGAACAGCAAAATTTCTAACCTTTTATTTAACTATACTCGATATCCGCCTCTCTCTCTCAGTCTGTTACCCTAAAAAAGTTGCAAAAACAAGACAGAGCAAATTGAAACATTTCGTATATACACACATATATATATTCATTCATTCAGACATTCTTAGCTCGTTTGCTAAATTAAATTAAATTTGCAAATTAAGACGATAGGTCCGGGCCATAAGCACGCCTACAGTAAATGCAAAAATGTAAAATTCTGAATAAAAAACTAAAAAATATTTTCTTAAGAATTGCTAAAAACCCCGAACTTAAAAGTAGTAAAAACCGAACCTACCGATGTACTCAAAATTGATCGAAGAGTTGCACGCGCACACGCGCGAGCATCGCGGCTTCGTCTTTCGCTTTCTTGCTTTTATTTCATTCATTTTTTTTTTTTTTTCTAGGATGTATTCATTTTCCGAGCGCATACAATTTTGTTTGTCTATGCACCAATTTTTCTTCCTTTTTTTTTTTTTTTTTGGTGTATTTTCTAATAATAATTTTTACTTTGCTATGTTATTTCGTGGCCATGTACTTGCTGAATATAAATAACAACATAGCTATTGAAAATCAAAATATGGTAATTTTTTCCTTTTCTCTATAAAAGAGATAAAATTGGTTTCACTTTTTTTTTTTTTTTTTTTGTCTTCGTTTTTCTTTTTATGAAAGTAAAATTTATTGCACAGCACTAAACTACTGAATATTTTGCAATCATTTGTTTGAATAGCAGCATACTTTGCCAATAATGAAATGAGTAAATAAATAAAGCAAAGATTTCTTGCTTATTAAGCGCAATGTGTAATTTGAAAATCGGTAAAGAAGAAGAAGATTTTCTACAATGTTTATGTTTTCGTAGAGAAGACGACTTTAAAACCAAACAGATCATGAGTGATGAAAAGAATCAGAATGAGTGCTCATAAAAATGAACTTAAATTGCACGCGGTGTTCACTTAAAATCTAGTATTCATTGTGAAAAGTCCATCGTCGTTACTAATGGACCCATAAATCAAATTCAAATTTCACTTTAGTGAAGACATGACAATTATCGATTGGACATAGACTCGCTGAGCTCCGCATACCATTTTCTTATCTCTTTCTCTTTGCTCTCTTCTTTCCGACCGCCATCGTGTTACACGAATTGGAGACATCCCCTGAGTGATTAGTTATATCGCAAATATACTCGTATAACGGGAAAAAGAGAGCAAATTTCAATGTCTCTAAACGATTGATTGCTTGGTTGGTTCATGCTTATGTGTTATGTCGGATATCTTTGGTTGTCGTTGAATATGATCAGCATCTGTTGTGATTAGCCGTTTAAAGCGAGAAACAACATACAACAACATTTTACATAAGGTCTTGCAACCTACTTCCAAAACACACTCTTACTGACGGCATTAGCCTTCGTACGCTGCGCATATCTTTTTATACAATTGCGCATTGAATTTTTACCTTCCGAAGAAATTTATGGTAAGCCTCCGTCCGAATCGGAATGAATGAGAAAACGTTTTCGTTTTCACTTAGGCCATAACGCCTAACATGTTTTCGGTGCATAATCGCAATGAAAAATTTTGAATTAGGTCGGAAAGCTTTGCGAACATTTTTGTATTTAAAATTGTCTTTATTTCTCATCTATTAAGTCGATGCATACGTTCACGATATCCGATTAAAACAGTTCTTTTAGTTTTCAAAATCTATTAAAGAGAATATAGTTTAAGTAGCTAGAAGTAGCCATCGAAAGATTCTCTCAATCTCGAACCCACCATCGAAGAGTGGGGCAATCATGTTCGCAATCCTCAACAGGAAGCTTCAGAAACCCTATAAAACCTCTATACATTTATCCTTACATATACTCTATATATATATATATATATATATACTCTATATATATATATACATAGAGTATAGAATAGCGAACATTAGATCGATTCAGAATTCGGCGCTGATAAAGGATATATATATATGTATATATATATATATGTATATATAATTTCTGAATTCCGAATTCTGAATCGATCTAATGTCCGCTCTTTCTGCAGGTGTGTTATCTATTGCCACCCTTCCAGGTCAAATTTGACCGAAATATTGAAAATTCTTATATGTAGGTCAGTGTAGGATAATTCGGTTAATGATAACGAAAGAAGTAAAGATGAAATTTTCTAAATTTATTTCATGGAGGACTCTCGCTCATTAATCAAGTTTAAAAAAAGCGCATATCGGACTTCGTGCGATTAAATTTTAATTTTTTTTGTTTACTTCTTCGACTTTTTCTACTCACTACTCATAAGGTAAACAAGGCAAAGTCTTGAAAATTATTCTGTACATTCTACACATGCACATACGTGCATATACGTTGTCTTTAATTAGAAAAAATTGAACAAACCCGTGTTTATTATAAAACACATTTTTATTTATTATTACGTTACGGTGGAAAAATCATTTGCACATTGTATCGATTTTTGATCCCCAAACTGGAAACAGGCCATCAAAGTATGATAAAATTAATTACAGTGGGTATGCAAGATATTTTCCTAGCCAAATATAACTTTCTTACCTTTTTGTTTATAACTTTGTCTCGTTAAAGCAAAGCAAAAGTAAATGCATTCGGAAATTTACAAACCTTTAACTTTTAATTTCTTGTATTGTTCATCTTCTTCTTCTTCGTCGTCTTTATAGATAACATAAAGATATTCAACTTACCTAACAATATTATCATCGCTTAGACACAAGCGACAAAATTTACTATTATTTTTTTCATTTTTATAAAATCAAGTTAAGAACCATTAGTTCATTCATTTTGTTGTCGTTTTTTTTTTTTTTTTTTTTCATTTATAAAATTTAAAAAAATTTTCCCTAACATTGTTGACACGGCTGAGGTTTACAAGCGAATAAGAACGGTATATAAAATCTCGAAAAGAGGTATAATTTGCCAATAATTTTGTTTTTATTAAAGAATAAAAAAAAAAAAGCTCGACAAAAATTTCCAAATAATTTTTATTTAATTGTTAGAAAATAAGTTAATAAAAAACCAGTGTTGGAAATTCTTTCTTTTTAATAAGTGACGATTCATATCATTCGTCATTTCTTAGAAAGATTGTATGTGCGGTAAGACATGTAGCAAGCATAGGCTTTTGGAAACTGTTTCTTTTCCTTCTTGTTAGGTCGATTATGATTAGTTGTGCAGTCGGAGATTAATTTTTAGCTGACTATTATCAACTCTCTATAGCGTAAACTTCCATTGATTTCTCCTTCGTGTTCACAGCGTTTCATTAAATTGTACATATGCGATAACATAAAATTTTAGAAGCTCTTGACAAATGAAATCTTGTACGAAATGTACTAACTCGACATAAAGTTCCATGTTAGTAGTTCCAGATCTAATGATTTGCTCTTTTGCTTACTATAAATTAATGATGAGGGAACGGTCAGCTTGGATGGTTAATGTACGCCTTTGTTTCCTTTCAATGATATGACAAGCATTACATTTTAAAATGATCTGATCTATCGAACCCTTAAGCACGTTTTGAGATACGATCGGAAACATTTTCAATACCTTTCGTCCTCGAACTAAAACTACTGGCTAGTGAAGCAAATTTCATTAAAATATCTCAAAAATTGCATGAGAAGAAAAGACAAGGGACGGACAGATGGACAGACAAGCCTATAAAATGATTCTACATCGATGGGTACATGAAAAGGGTCGTTCTGGGCTGCACACATTCGCACAACCTTAATATACTTTTGTATACTTACGCCAGAAGTGACGTAAGGTATAAAAATCATTGCAGTTTATAGACGAGTTTGCTTGTAAAAGTTTGCAAGTACATTAGCAATGCGGAAGCGCTCTCAAACATTATATCTTAACATCTTTTATGAGTTCTCAAATATTTTAGTAACATACGATTGTTTTAAATGTTTTTTTTTTTTTTTTTTTCTTTTTGAGATTATGTCGTAATATTTATTTTAGTTTCTTAGGATACGTAAGGTTAACAAAGCCTTTTAATCTAATCGTAGAAAAATACATTTTAGCAAATTAATAAAATTTTTCTGCGAAATTCGCACTTAGTGAAAACCGTAAATACAAATACGTTTAACGCTTTTATGCTAACACGTCACAGGAATAGAGTATTACGACTATACGTGGGACATTTCTATTGACGACTGAAGCTTAGGAATTTTGCAGTGTGACATATACTTCCACACAAATTGAGAGGATTGAACACCTCTGACATTTAATTTTTCACCCCACTCTTGCAATAGCCCTTCCCGATCGCCGCCGTCCCTGCACGTATAGAGAACATCGTCTGAGTGGCTGGTCATATAAAAAAAAAAAGTTGCAACAAGACCAAGGTCAGTAAAATAAACGGTGCATTGAAAGCGAAACAAAACAACATATGTTTTGCTGAATAATTCACGAATAATTCTGAAGCCCAACGAAATCGTCAACATTTGCTTAGCAATTACATCCAATCTTCATAACTTTAAACATGGTTTTCCTTAAAAACACATGATGAAGTAGCTGAATTTCATTCCATTCTCTCTGTAAATATGAAACTTGCGATCATTTCGCTCAACTTAAAGATCATAGGGCATAGCGATTCTATATTCAAATATTTTTCTTTATTGTCTTTCTTCGAAAATTTGTTGCCGCAATGTGCTATTTTTGGTTGCCATCTCTGTCGAAGAGGGAAAAGCGCACGTTTTAAAAGTTCACTTGTTATGAAACGGACGGATATATATAATTTTATAGTCGTATTCATAACTGATATCGAAAATTTCATCCGAAACTTTTAATTTGTTGGCAGAAGCGCTCACAGCTTCCGGATTGCTCTCAACCTCATATTCATTCAACGGTCGTCTCGATAACTACGCTACTGCACTAACTTAGTTTTCTTTGAAAATGCCTTGAAATGAACATAAGGGCTTTCTAACGACAGAGAAGTTACGATTGAATCAAGGTCAAAGACATTGGACTATAATACCCCTTTTCAACAGGAATGTGTCTCAAAAGAGTGCACGAAAATTTTACGATTTTTTCTATATATTTTAAGTAATTTAAAGTCAATAAAAAAGAAATTTTTAGCAAATCTACAGAGGCTTTCGTCTTAAGTTATGATTGCAACTAATACCTAATACCGTGCACTCAAATTAGATTTGAGGATAAATTCCAGTCATAAAAGAAAATAATCTTTATTCTTGCTATAGCTGTTTCGATTTTCTATCCCTTTCGATATTCCGAAGGGATATAAGAAAATAAGAAAATGCCGATGTCGATGTTTTACTATATAAAACAGACTTGCAATGTCTCTGTGATATCTTAGCTTAGAATGCGGTTATGAATGTTTGCATACTTAGGTAAACCATGCAGAAAAAATAAACTCTACCAAAACGAAAGGTTTTCATCTATTCCTCACAATAACTCTTAACGCCATACAGATGATGGTGATTATAAAAATATTGTTTAAACACGCAAATGGTCCTTCCTTACTATTATTATTATTATTATTATGATTATTACCTCCGTTACCTGCACAATAAAAGTTTGCAAAGTTCAAAATCTACGTATTGTTAACATTGCATATGAAAATTCGCAACAAATAAAAAGAAACAACAACAAATCGGATAGCATTTTTTTACCTTACTTTTTTTTTTTTTTTTTTTTTGAAAGAAATGCGTAAACTAGTATCGCATACTAGAGTGCGCGAATATATGAATATATGAATGAATGTGTGATTTATTTTAATTCGCAGAGTTTTTAATTATGATATTATATAATATGCACAAATATATAAAAATGTAATAAATACAGCAGTTGTTTACGGTTTCTATTGTATAAGTTAAGGGAGATGAAAGTTGATCTGATGAAAGAAATGTTGTGAATGTTATTGTAAAACTATGAATATGATTGCGTATGTAAATGTTATTTGATATTTTCTATTTCCTCGAACATGATCGAAACATGAAAGGTATTCCGTTATATTAAGAGAAGAGAAAGAAAAACTTATTAGCATTGAAAGTGTCTTTCAAATGAACTCGTATGCCTGAAGTCTTACATGCTTCCAGATGTTGCGCCTTCCATACATTTTTTTTTTATGACATCATTTTCCGTCATTTTCCCAGACACATTAAGTTTTACGATATGCCATAGAACTTACTGTCGTTCATGTTAAATATGCTCAGGTCACTTCATACATACAATCGGGCGTTAAATTAATCGTAAAACGATACACTTGTCTCGTGGCTTAGCTTGTTGCTGCGTTGTGGCAAAAGAAAAAATATTTCAAATTTTTTCATTTCCGAAGGGAAGAGTTTCTCATACGGAGGAGGAGGAGGAGTAATACAAGCAAGTCCCTTGTATTTATATTTAAAAAAAAGAAAAAAAAACAAATTTCGAATTATTTTGAGATGTGTGGTGGTAGGGGAGGGGAAGGCAGCAGCACTTTATGGGCAAATACACAAACCGGACATTGTCCGCATTGGATTTAATATGTAGCAACAATTTGGTGAATTTCAAAGAAGGAAATGCTTGGAAACAGTTAGAGGCTTATTAAAGCGACTGGTCGGCTAATATTGAAAGTGAGGTTAGGTGGTAGGTAATTAGCAATTACGACAATGAAAATGCATTTAATGAAATTTCTCTCTGGCTTTTTAACTCAGCAAAATGCATCCGCCTTATCTTGTTAGTAAACTATGAAATATGTATATAGAACGGTTCAAATAAACTCGTATAGCTCGCGGGAGCTTGGTAAGTAAAACTTGTCACAAATTTTAAGTTTTAGTTGGCGAAAGACATTTCCATGTATTAAAATAAATTTGAGCCGGCGGAATAATGAAGAAATATTTGCAAGAGCGACATATACTGAGATATTCACACGGCACAATGTGCAGGTTCAATATTTATTTTTTATCGACCGTATTTCCGGTTGGTAGGAATACTTTAATGATTTAATGGTCCACAAAACATTTGCTTCAGTAAAGAAAAGTAATATAAATTTAATAACTTAATAATAAAAAAGAAAAAATTCATATATTTGATATAAGTATTTTAACGACCCATAAGAATACAAAGATGTACTGCTGCGATTCCATTTTCTATTTTGCTTTGCAAGAAAAGCCAATAATGTAAATATAATAAAGTCTTGAATTCGAAAAGACAAAACGTAAATACGAATAATGATTTAATTAAATGAAATGAATTGTGATGCAAGAATGTCTATATATATATAGAACATATACACACACACACACACACACACATATACATATATATATATATATATATATAGAATAGTCTAATGAACCTTTTTTTTATGCAAAGAAAAGCTTACGTTTCACTTTTTTCCCGTTGTTGTTGTCTACGTTATTGTATATATTGCATTGCTATCAGCTAAACGAGGTGTCATAGTGTAATGAGTTCAAATTCTTCTATTCATAGCATTAGGCTGCTTGTTATTGGAAAAATGGGGGGGGGGGGGACTACGAAACCTTTTCTCGCCTTTTGACCAATAATCTACGTTTCATACACACACCCATGCTTGTTTCTCCGCTCCTCCCAAGGTTGTACCCCAAGACTCGCATCGCATAGCTTTTCTGTCCTCCGATTGAATTAATGCCATAAATTGCAATTTATCGAGATGTCAGTTGGCCGACACTTATTAAACTTATACTGAACTTTTACGTGGGCCCTACAAATATTTATAGCACGCTGTATAGCAGCGCCTGTTGTGAATTTAAAACTTTTATTGCAAACGGAACCCTTTAAATGTTAAATCAAAAAACTATTTCGCAGCTGCTTTCATAACTATCCGTCAGCTCAAAAAGTTCTCGTTGGTTATGAGAGTGCTAGTAGGACTACCGGTCATATTTTCGCTGCCCGTAACAGATTTTGGATTAGTGCCGATATTGCTGATGTTTTTATTTATACCTAAGACATGGATGAACGAGTGTATCATAAATTCACATTTTCATTCTTAACACCCAGAAGTGTACATCAGGAACCCCCTCAAGTGCATGAGGGTCTCAGCTTAAGATTCTATATCGACTTCCCAAACTTCGTCTCTCTCTCTCTACCTGCCTTCTCTTGTATGAGCGTTTATGATCACAACAATTTTAATACACACCTGATACATATATTTATGTAATTTAGGTTTAAGGTGAGGCGTGATCTATCTACAAATTTCCTCCTATTGAAGAAACAACTGCATTGTACAAACCATAGTAAATATTGATTTCAAGCTTTACAAATATTTCTAATGACGTGATTTGAAAGCTTAAAGGAATTATATTTTTGGAAAAACCAATTAACGCGCTTACAATAAAGACCTTACTTTTTCATTTCTTATAGTCATAAACAAACGGGAGGTACGTAGTACTTGCGATATTTTGTTAATCTTTTCAATCATTACAAACGCAGTAAAGAAGTTAGTTATGGGTACATAGAAGTCTTTTGCTAATGAAAATATACTTGAAGGGGACAACGTGCATACCTTCAATAACGGTAATGTCACAGTAAATATATATAGGTATATATATGTAGATGCAGAAACTATTTACTACACAAAAAAAAAAAAAAAAAAAAAAAAAAAAAAACCTTTAAAAGCATTTTAGATAACATTTATCTGAATGTGAATATCTTTCTTAGAGAAATTAGACGGAAAATTTTTAATGACAGACAATCAACTACGACAACGACAACGACAACGACGACAGTGCAATCGACCATTCACTCAAGTGACGTTCTATAAAAACGAATTACATATTAACCAGACATTTTCCGATAAAGTGGTTCAATGGTGCAAATGAGCCGTTGATGACTTTGAAAAAAAAAAATTGTTCTTTTTTAGGTCTGGGTTGTGTTCCGTTTTCAAGCATAACGACAATGGTGTTGAAGCACATATCCGGTCTCAAGTATTAAAATCTATTAAATTGAAAAATTTACACAAGCATTTAGTACACGTGTGTACTCTGCACTATGTTTTCAAATATGTCACAAATTATTGTAAACATTAACTATGTCTTTTTATACGTACTACCAGAAAGCGTGGACTTATTAATTCGTTACTGCTTCGCCGTCGCAATCTCATATCGAAGATGTTTTGATGAAAAGCGTTAAGCATTAAAGTGATTTTCTACCCTAAGTTCGTTTGTCCGATTGCAGAAAACTGAAGCAGAAAATTCAATCTTAACACATAAACGTGCTTTAATTAATTAATTTTTCAAATTTATTTTGAAAGTGAAAATTAAATATCCATTAATATATAAACGATTTTTCAAAAATGTGGTTTTGGTGTAATGCGATCCATTAATATAAAGGAGAATTAAGTAAAATACTCGCCACAATATATAGCAGTAAGTATATAGTGGTAGTTATAAAAATCCATACATGAAACTTTTCCTTATATCTTACAACTTAATCCTATAACTTAATCTAAAAGGAATGGAAGGAAAGGAAAAAAAAGTCATGTTAAAGTTTGTTGCTATAGACGAAGCTAACAATAATCGTGATTTCATTAGCAGAAGGCAGGTGGATTAGCGGACATGGTTGAAACTCTTCCATTTGTGCGTCACAGGGCCGCTAATGCGTATTTCTACGCCCTATAACAGATAATGAAAAGATTTTTTTCTTATTTGTGCCAAGTGAAACGTGATGACCAGAAGCATATCAAGTGTAAGCTCAAGTTCAATAAGCTCAGTTCATTGAAGAATTCCCGGAACGGGATAAGAAAAAAACCGCAAAGTTCGATTTTATTCACCAACATAATCTCCTTCAAGTGTGACACGATCAATGCAAGGCTTCTCGAACATTTCAATGCCTTCTTGTACAGTACTTTGTCATGAGCTTTCAAAATTTTCAAAATTGTTTCGTTCTTTTCTGGTATGATACCCTGCTTTGGGCATCCCATTGCGTTCAGAATCATTGGTATAGTTGTGGCTTTGTCGCTTAAGTTCGTCAAATCACCGGCAAATTGGAATTTTCGATTAAGATGAGCTGCCGTAATAAATTTCCCACCAAAGCTGCATTTGAGTGACATTTTCCTCTCAATTAAAAGCAATCTTTTAATCAAAACATACGAAATTACGAATGAGGAGGCGTTTCGGAAAATCATATGGAATATTGTTTAGGGATGAGATGTTATAATGTGACCAATGTGTGTGTGTTACACACACATAGGTAAATATATATTTGATTCTTTTGAAGGGGAAAGCTTCGCTCAATAAGTAAAAACACTACAGTGGGACATGACTCACCGTTAAAAACCCTAAACCATTTTGCTTAATACAGTCATGTCTTCGTAGTGGCGACTGAGTCTCTAAGTGGATTCCCCACCTTGCTTCTTCTTTTTTTTTCGACCTTAACCATTCTCACATTCTCACCCTTAGTCCACGAGTCCGAGAAGTATGGATCTAACTGGTATGTAGCCATATGCTGCCCAAAGTCGGACCTTAGACTTTTAAAACAATTAAGATATCATGGGGGTCAGGTTGCCCAGAGGATCCCCTCTGCGACGAATTGCTGGCTGCAGTTTTCTTCTTCAGTCTTCTACCTGGCTGCTGGGAACGGCCCTTCGGGGAGTTTCGTGGTAGCTGTGGTTGTCCCCAAAATCGGGGGAATATTAAATATTTGAGGTGTTAGATAGGCCTCACCCCCGCCAGAGGGAAGGGCGGGAACTGCTTGGGAGCCTCCCTGCTCCCAGCGGGGCGTGAGTGACGCTTTCTCACTCCGTGTGCCATCGGGCACCGTAGGGCTAAGCCTCCACGGCAGGAACCTACGTAAACCCCCTGTCACATCTGTAGATATTCATATAAAATGAGGTGCTGCTGTATGGGAAGCAGTCAAAAAAGTTGTCCGATCCGAACCATTTTCAATAGCGTACATCCTTGAGACAAAGTATGTCGGTGTACCAAATCTTATTAAAATATCTGGCAAAAGGGCGACCAAGAGGTTGCGTACAAGAATACCACACAAACAGATGGGGAGAGAAGCTTACATCGATTCATAAGTGAGTCTATTTCAAGTATTTCAGAGTGGTGCATACATTCGCACAAACTTAATATTCACTTGCACCACAAGTGGAGTAGGGTATGAAGAGATTCCTTCAGAAATCTATCCTTTAACTTAAGATAATTACATATATTCTTGCTTTCTGGTTTAGTCATTTTTTTTGTTTTGTTTTTGTTTTTTTGTTTGTTGCTGTTCTTGTAAGAAACAAATGCAGATGACATCATACTTATGTTTATATACGTTCATGTTTTTCGTATCTATTTATGGCTTAAAGAACAAGTATTTAAACTAAGACTTGATTGGCTTCATAAGCAGAGAAGAGAGTAAAATGTAGGCTGAAACGTGTTCATAAATCAAAATGCGAGAAATTCTAAAAAAAATTTGATAATTTCGAATATATATGAAAAAAATAATTAATAAAAAAATAAAAGCAGCTTTTCATACCTTATTTAATAACCAGCATAAATAGGTTAACAAACTTTTAAGAGAATAAATAAGAAAAAAAAAAAAAAAAAGCTTTGCCATCATCGGTACTCTAAATAGCTTGCGTGGGGCCCATATTTAACAACAATTTGTGGCAATTGTTAAAAGCAAAAATAACCAAACACTTCGTCATCGTTCACACATGGGAACACCGACCGGCATCCATTATTACGCATTCATATAAATAAAGTTTAGATAATGTTTAGGAGCAGCGCGTATATTTTGTTTTCAGTTATTGAGGTTTTTAGTGTCTGTGGTCTGGTGTTTTTCTTTATGATGTGTTAATAACTTTTCTCGATTGCTGCTAACTCTTTTTATGTTTAGGGCTTTTGTTGCCCGTCACGTCGCTATTGTTTATTGTTTAGTTTTAAAATTATTTTTAAATTGTAAACCGTATAATATAAACAAATAGTTTATTGAACTTTAAAGTAACACGCAACTCAGACAATAAGCAACGCTTACTTACTTACATACAGTGAGTCTCATCAATATTGCGTTTGTTCGCTTTACAAAAAATAAACGCTTCTCAAACCTAGTCAGTCCATTGTCCAAACATTCAAAATTTATTTCACTCTTTCATACTACTCTAAACTCATACTACTAAAACACACAAACACACACACACACACACACACACACACACACACACACACAAAACATTATTTCAGCAGACAAGAAAATTAAATAAAACTTCAACAACTCAAAAAACATGGCGTGATGAATATTGAGTTTTTTTTTTTTAATTTACCGAAGGATACGAAGATAAAGAAAACAGCGTATTGTTAAACATTAATCTTTGGTGGGGTATCCTCTTTATTTTGTATAACTTTTCTTGTGTGGGAGAGAGAGATCTTACTCCATTCCCCTTATAGTCTGTTTTCTAGGTTGACGGTTTTGGGCCACGGTTTTCGAAGAAAAACACCCAATTATTCATGGAACGAGGAAACGAGAAAAATGAAATTAGAAACGCGTTTTCTTGCAACATCTAGTCTTAGCTTCCTATTAAATTCTTGTACCAATGGCTTACATCGAGCATGGCAATGGTCATGTTATAGTTTGGTATGCATTGGGCCAATGGAGTCGGAAAATTTGTGTCTTTGGATGGCATTGTAAACTAGGAGGGTTTTTAAAGGGTATTGGAAAATATGAGGGTATGAAGGTTGCATAAATTTGGTATTTTGGAAAGATTTAAATTCTACCAAGATAACGACCTGAAGCGTAAATTCCGCTTAATTTAAGAATGGTTCTTATATAACTGCCCCGTACTGATTCACCCTTTTGAAAAAAATCGCCAGGCATGAGCCCCATCAAAAATATATGGAATGAATTTGACCGCCATGTGCGAAAACACTCAATCCCTTCCTTCCACGACCTGAAAAACAGGACGAGAAATGCAGAAGAGGACTGGAGAAGGAATAAGATCCCTGTCACCCTTACACCAGAAAAATTATACAAAATACGTTATTAAACAAAAAGCATACCCCACCACCAAATATTAATTTTTAATAATATCCTGTTTTTTATCTTCGTATCTTTCCTTATATGAAAAAACCCAATACTATAATCATGTCATGTTTTTTGAATTGTTAAAGTTATTTAATTTTCTTATATACTGAAATAACGGGTTTTTTTTTTTATATATATTTTAATACGTATTCCCTGGTAGTATGAAATAATAAAATAACTTTTTATGTTTGGACAATGGACGAGCGTTTATTTTTTGTCGAGCAAAAAAATCCAATATTAATGAAACTCACTGTATATAATAGAATACGAAAATTACGAAAAAGAGAAAAGGAAAAAACATTTTCTTCTCTTTCATACATTCAGTCAGTCATTTAGTCATATGGAAATAAAAATTAAGACTGCTGATGATAATGACGAACAATATTTGATCATATATGTGCATAATTGACTAACGTCTCTCCCACTATCATTATATTAACGATGGCTTGTATGTATGTGATGTATGTATGTATGTGATGCTACTTTATCTGCTTACGTTTATGTGATGCTAGTTTGCATGCTAATAAAATTGTTAGAGTAAAAGTAATAAAGAAAAAAGGATAAAATCCATTTATACATATACATATACATACATACATACATATATATATATATATATATATATACAAACAGAAATAGAGTACGCGAATGCCATAATATTTTACGGATTTTCATTAGAAATGCTCGTTGCCTTTACGAGTAAAATGGAGAAAAATTATTTTTGCGTTGAGAAAATGCAAACACATACATGTACGTACAGACGCTTTTATAAATTCAGACGTTACTACTTATTTCCGATGAATTAGCTTGTCTTTGAGTGTTGTTAAGGTATCAAGTTAGTGCAAAATTTATTACCCATGCGTGTACGTACGTCTATGACGGTAGATGTATGTAGGATACTGTATGTGTGTGTGTGTGTGTGTGTGTGTGTGTGTG
>KK502478.1:338181-352721 GCA_000688735.1 Glossina austeni | reverse complement strand
TTTTTTTTTTTTTTTTTTTTTTTTTTTTTTTTTTTTTCTTTAAATATCTTCACTACTTTTGTTAGATACTTATGTGTTATGTGCTCATATGTATATGTTACGTTTGTATGTATTTAATTTCAGAACGTATTTATGCATTCAGTAAACGTAACGAAAACCTACTTTCCAGCCTAATGAAGGCGACAAATCATTTAGTTTGGCTTTGAATAAAAGACTTCAAAAAATTCAACAGAAGCCATTGTGCACGCTTCTGTTCCTAATCTTAGTTTTCCATTCTTCAGTTCACAGTGCATGCATGCATGCTTATAAAACACTTGTGTGCGTATACGCGTACGTTATATTTTTGATTTTCTTTCTCTCTTCCTTACTATTTTTCATTTCCATTGTTTCTTGCTTTAACCCTACAACGATTGATGATATTGATATTTTTGCTTAATGAAATGTTTTATTGTCGTGCATATGTCAAATCAAAAGCACAGTATAAGGTGTTCTCTATCTGTGTTAGTTCATTTTTTTCAATCCCATACTAGTACGCACAAGAATCGTTTATTTATGATGACAACTTTTTAACATTTTTTTGATATATGTATGTATGAAATTTTGAAAACTAAGCCAGTTTATTTATACGTATGTAGTCATTAATGTAGTCATTCGTGTACTGCATATAAAAACGCATTTATTTTGCTTATCCAAACCTATTATGATGAAAATGGATGTTCTGTAAAAAATTGACTTTTTTTCCCTTTGCGTTCACTCGTTCACTCTGATAAAGACTCGCCTTCTCCTCAATGGAAACGTTAATAAATATAATTTTGTCTCAATTGCGAAGCGAGCAATTCTTATATTCTTCAATAAAAACCGTCTCATTCGCAAATAGTCATCGTTTGATAGGGATTTCGTGTTCCAAATTAGATGAATAAATGGATGGATGGATGGATGAATGAATGAATGAATGAATGGATGGATGGATGGATGGATGAATGAATGAATGAATGAATAAATGAATGAATGAATAAATGAATGAATGAATGGATGGATGGATGAATGAATGAATAAACGGATGAATGATTGAGTGAATGATAGAGTGAGTGAATGAATGGTTGAACAAATGAATGAATGATTGAACGAATGTAAGTGACGTTGGGTTACAACCAGACGATGCAGTATGCCTTAAAGGTCGCTGTTAGCACTGAGTTTATTATCATTCAAATTTATGAAATGAATAATTTCAAGGAATTCAGACGGAATTCGGGCAGCTAGTTATCGAGAACACGCCATTCGATATGTTTTGTCGGCTCGTTTTGAAGCAAATTTTATGCGAACCATTTATTAACATTTCACGATATAGACCGCACTACAAATATACGAAAAGTTGAATTTATGTCTGACGAATTCTGATCGAAGCCCAGATAGACGTAACATATCACTCAATAAGATCGTAGGACGGCATATAGATGTCCTCAATATTGACGAACCCATGGGATTTTGACGATTGACATTCCGCCCATTAGTCGACTTTTATGACTCTACCTTTGTCTTTGTAATACAATGAGAAAAAATCTGAATTTCTTGTGTAGCGTCACTAAGCCAACTGTAACTTGTAAATTTATGTCATGAAATTTTGATACATTTCGTTTAGAACTTGGTACTACCTAAAAATCATAAGGATTCGTTAAAATAATTTTGATGTTTAAATTTAAAAAAAAAAAAAAAAAAAAAAAAAAAAAAAAAAAAAAAAAAAAAAAAAAAAAAAAACCTGCGGATAAAAACACGTTATATAATGCACGCGTTTGTAATTCTAACGAAACAAAAATGCAAGCGCTCGATAATATCCGTCTTAAGATTTTTCTGAATGATAGTTAACCGTCTGGGATATTCCACTAAACGTACGTTTCATATCCAATGTTCTACTAAGCTAAAGGTTGTCATTCCATTGCGCATACCACAGTCTAAATATTTAAAAGATCTTTCCTAGTGTCGTTATCTCCTCTATTTTGACGTCAACCATCGAAAAGGAGAAATTGTATCAGTTCTGTAAGTAAGTAAAGGAAAACGATTGATTTTTTAAGTTATAGCCGATCCATACAATCCTCATATAGCACTTAGAGTCTTTAAAAGTCTCAAGTTAGTTAAGATCGGTTCATCAGAGCGAAGAGAGCAGTTTCGTTAAAGTTAAAATCTACCTTAATCTACCGTAATTAATGGTATGGCTTGATAGGTCCATATTTCAACTTATGATGAGCGTCGTTATTATGGACAAACAACTCCCATATTCAAATCAGTTAACAGTGTACAAACAAGCTAACAGTGTATATTGTAAGTCGGAAGCGTTCGCAGGCAGAAGACAAACGATCGGACTTAATCCTGTTAAGCGGGCTCAGAAACTTATCCTCATTAAGTTTATGCATATGTACGTACATGTATGGCTCCAACATCCATTTCTATGTTTTACAAAAAATCTGGTCCGCGAACATCTTCGTGGAGCCGAAAGATTTTACACAGAGAAAGCTCTTTTTACCATTGCTTTTTGTTTTGTTGCCAAATATCGATCCCATGTCCGCCAAAATTTTCATTTTTTCTATTTTCTCAAGTGGTTATCGATATTTTGCCTTTGTCGCATGTATATTTGCTAGGTTCGATTTGTGTAACCTTCTGTTGCAGCTTTAAAGATTTAGAAATTACGAAGATGTGAAAATAAAATCTCATACTCGTCAGCACTATATATATATATATATATATACCCTAAAGGAATTTTGTCACATTGTAAATGCAATACACACTCACAACTCAGTTCCTACTCTTACGGACGATGTAATAGTAAATTTCCAAAGATGTTTTCACTTTCCTAAAAGCTCTTTTTAAAATTCAAAAAATATTTATATATATATATATATACAAATACATATACATATACATATATATGTATGTATATATATCTATATATATATATATATATATATATATATCATATGAAATAATTAATGAGATACGCTCAAGGAACGGTTATGCATAAAAAATAATACTACCCTGCCCACTTCAAATTTCCTGCATTTCTATACTGTTATGCTACAATGTTCTTAACAAGCATGAGAAGAAACACAACCTCTTAATAATGCTTTAATGAAATTTTTATTGCATTCTTTCTTTTCCCATATAAATCATTTTAATAATCTCATATATCTTTCAAATTCTTGTAGTGCTGAGATGATTGAATTAAAATGTAACCAAAAAAACAAGAAGAAGAAAAGAAAAGAAAAGAAAAGAAAAGAAACGAAAAGTAAAGGTACCAGCCCCCGCAGCATGGTATCGTTTTTCAGTGCTTAACCAATAAATAATAAAAACAAAATTTCATATTCATAAACACTAAATAGTCATAAAATTAAATTTCATTATTTTAATTTAGAAGCTGCTGCTTACGAAACATTTCTTCGTATTATGCTGTTTGTTGTTGCTTGTCTTTAATAACAAAGAACACAGAGGCCACAAGTCTTTCACAAAAATTCCCAGAGTTCTCTTGATCTCTCAACAAAGTTAATTATATCTCTTTTTCTTTTTTTGGGAACTTGTTTCTTATTTTCGTCTTCTTTCTCTTCGTCTGCTTCACTCTTAGTGTGTTACCCGAGTTGGCCAGTATTACCATATATAGTTTCTCATAAGTGAGCACGTTATATTTACCTCAGATGTTGCAATAGGCAAAGGCAAAGTGCGTAAAAATTTCAGCAGAAAAATCAAGTTGATGTAAATATTAATGATTACCTCGTAATGATTTAAGTAAAACTGCTTTACAGGCAATACTCTGCTTAATGCCATAAAAAGATCATATTTTCGAATTAAATTGGATTTCAAATAGGGGGCAGAGTCGAGTCTTCGGTAGATTATCTTATATTATCATAGATGAATTGACGATTGACGATTTGTGTGTACACACGTGTACACATGTAAACTCACTACTTTGCAAGAAATTGTGAATTCAAGGACACTTCAATAATGTAATTGTTGTGGATAATGAAAGGATTAAATTTTGTTTTACTTCCAAGCAAAATTTCAACCCTCATATGAAGCAGATGGAAAGACAAACTCTCCTAAATAGTTATCACGCTCAGCAAGCATATATAACTTATTGTTACGAATTTCGCCTCCTTGCTCCGGTTCTTATCACAAGATCGTGGTTTTATTTACAATCAATTTGTTTAAGGGTTGCACTGTTTACAGTTTACTTAATTTGACAGCAATCTTAATCAGCTTAAACTTCCTTTTCGGCTCAAATGTTCTTCTCCGACTGATTTTGCCATCCGCAAACATTCTGATTATATGCATTTTTACAAGCATATTACTATTACCTAAGTTCATGGCTTAATTTTTGAGCTGTTAACCTGCTTTTCCGCTAATCTTTTTCGTCGGCCAGCAGCTGCATGCACTTGGTTTTTTTCCTCTCTCGGAAATTTATTTTCTGGGAAGGTAGTTATTAGATACCTCAAGGGTAACATAACTCGTAACCGTAAATTTAATGTTCCGCGTGTATAGGAAGCAATATATAGTTACAATGCTCTCGCACCTGTTTTTAAAGGAGAGAGGAAAAGGAGGAACTAGATGATGGGTATGAAAAGACTCAATGTAAAGCGAAATTGATTTTTCCTTATTTTCATTTAAAGTTTCAATTTTCAAAACATTTACTTTCTTTGGTGCTTTATGTCAATTCTTATAACAAGAAGAAAAAGAAATATTTCGATAATTTCGATTTCGTTGTAAACGTTAAAAAAACCAAAATCCAAAAATTATCATAATGGAAATTTATGTTTATAAGTAAAGTGGATTTTAAAAACTTGATGAAAATTTAAAAAAAAAAAAAAAAAAAAGTAAACTTTTCTTCGTGTTCTAAATTCGAAGGAGAAAAAAAGTTGATAACTTCGCGCTGTGATTAATTGTTTTCTCTTCCGTTTGTTTTGCTTTTTCAATTCGTAATATGTGCGGCTTACACATCCAACCATCAATTGCTCTGACACAGTTTAAAGCAATTTTCATGAAAAGTATAAAATGCTGATGACTACGTGTATATATGAAGAGTTTTATTCTATTAGCTGAAGCACTAATAAGTGCAACAAAACCCGCGCTTGTCTACCCTAAGTGACTCATTCGCACATCGCAACAACTTTTTTTTTTTTCTCGTTTTTCATTCAACATCGAATGCAATCACAGGCACTTGTAACGGGTATGACGACGCGCTCTAAGCTCTTCTTTATTCATTTTATTTATTGCATTTACTATTAAAAAACGCGAGTATACTTAATTTCTTTTTCCGTTTGCAACGCATTTTAAAAAATGCGTCGAATTTCGTATGCAATACCTGAGCAAACCACGTGGAAACTAATTTTCAAATTAAAAATAATTTCGATCCTACTAACACCTAACGTAGTTAGGGAATAACTAATTGTTATAGAAGAAGACAACACTTTTGGAAAAATAATTTTAGCAGTCATTGGAATTTTAGCGAACTTTTATTTATTTTTATATTATAATCGTCTATAATTGTTGTTCGTTGCTCATGCTGGATACGGTTTTACATATATCGTGTTAGACTGTAACCATTGAGTGTCGACACTTCGGTCCAAGACAAGCACTTCTAAAATCCGCATACATTGTGTGAATTCTTGCAGTCAGACAGTTTGTTCAATGATTTATTTCAACCGTATTTTCCATTATTCAGCCTTACGTCCGTTGACTTAGAGAATAACGATAACAGTAATAGTTTGCAGCTTAAAGAGATTGCTTTTATATATGATTGCCTTGTGGACGCGTGATATTTTAAATTAAATAATTAGCGAAAAGGTATATGAATTAGAAGACTTCATTTCATTCATATTCTTTTCTAAAATACAATTCATTCGGTGATTCATTATGCCTTGAAGAAAATTCCTTCACATGTTTCTATTCGCACGTATAAATTCGTAGCGTAAATTGAATAAAATTTCATACAGTTAAAGCTGAAGAATTAACTTTGAAGAACTGTCCCCGCGTGGACGTTTTCGTAAAAACTCTCTTTGAATAAAGAGGTCACTTACTTGAGACGACATCCGGAGAACTAAACATTTTATTAATCATATTTTCCCCGCACTCAATACAGATACGATCAATAACACGACAAAGAAAATATCGAATTCTTTTAGGACGAGCACTTCCAATTTGACTACGCTTGCGCAATACATATTATTTCTTAAAGAAAATTCTCCTTTTTTTATAGCAAAAAAAAAACAAATTTATTAGATAAGTTAGTAATAGTCATGACTTTGTCGCAATCTATATAGAGTTCGCAGTGCAAATGCAATTCTGTGTTAGCTGTTTGGATAATGCCAAATTTTGGCTTTACGAATAAGAACAAGCATGGCAACCGTAAACAAAAAACTAGCGTTTATTTGCATTATTTGCAAAAGTGAAGCCAAGTTACAGCTGCTACTTCTCTACGCATTCTATCACGCATCTCCTTTCAAATTCTATATAAAGTTCGACAAATTGTACAAATTTTGATTGGGGGTTTTCTCTTACCCTCAATTATTTGCCTTTTTTCTTTCGCACTTTCATTTATAACACATTTTTCTTTTTCCCTACTCGCATTACTGTTTTTTTGTAATGTGGAAACTTGGCACCATTTACAAGTTCTTCATTTCTTCATTCTTCATTGAAGCGTTTCTTCACGTCACCACCATTGAGTGACAGTTAGTAACGAGATCTGGTTGGGATCACCAAAGTCTCGACACACGTCTTCCTTCATTTTGCGTGAATCATACATTGTGGTTGTGGTTCGCTATGGAACATGGAAAAGCAAAATGCAAAGCCATTCTTCTTAAGAAGAAGAACACATTTAAATTTTATTTACGTCACAGATCTCTACGAATACTTCTAGAAAATATCGAGGTAAAAATTTCATTTACCGCTTAATCGATGGCATAGTTGGGCAAAAGTTGCGAATAAAAAAACAATTCCGAATGTCTGTCGGAAGTACAGAATGCTTTCGACATAATGACTCTTTTAGAGCTTAACTTGTAACCTTCGGTTAAGACACGAAAAAAAGAGACGAAAAGAAAAGTGGAACGATGTTTACAAAAGCAAAAAAAGAAAAAAAAAAAAAAACCCGATAATCTGGTCATGCAAAACGAGTCTCTTGTAGATTGTTTCACACAGCTTCTCACCCATTACTCAACTTGTACTTGGGTTATTAGTTAGTAGTTGCTTTATGTGAAAATATCAAAAGTGCAACAAAATAATCGAAGCTATCAACAGCTGACTGAATAATTCACATTTTGTGGCGCCTCTAACAATACGCTAAGCAAATAAAGGAGCGCTAACGTCTAAGCTGTAATTTTGTACACATATGTTGTTTACATTATGATAACACATACACGCACTTAAATGCACACAAATATGTGAACGAGAGAACCCCTTTAAAGTTATTTCAATCAGTTATAGTCAGGCCCATAACAAAATTGTAACGAATGTTAACAAATATGTACAAACTGCAGTCACTTTATTCGCTAATTCGTGTTATAGCACTCACTGCATATACAGAACCATACATTGTATGTATGTGTATGTATGTGGTAACACTATTTATCTTTGCTTTAAATTACTAATCATACAAGACTGCGGTGTACATGCACATAAATCAGAAGTTGTTTGGTTATTATGCCACAATCAATATATGGATGAAATTATATGAAGTACTCATCGACTCTTAACTACATCAACGAAACTATAATTAAGCAATATTTTTTTCTCTCTCTCTCTCTCTCTCTACTCTCTATTGACCTCAAGTCAAATTCTTGATATCCACCATACAGACCCCATAAACATATATTTATGAATTTAGTTCGTATTTATTGCAAAGGTTGAAACACAAATTTCTGTCCAATGTAACGCATGCTGACTTTTTAGAGTAAACTCATTTAATAAAAGGGAATATTTATTCAAAATCCACACATCAAACTGCTGCAAACGGTATAATAAATTTTCTTTACCTTTATTAACTAGCTATCGAATCCAGTCATTGTTATGAATAAACATAAGAAAAAACCTATTGTTATATATTGATTTTAATGCACAGCAAAAATTCAACCCGATTAGTGCGATTCAATTGATTCGCGTGCTCAAATAAAAAACAAAAAAAAACAAAAGATGTCTTCAAGTTATTGTAAGTGTTTCTTCAATAAAGGTGAAGCACTAAAGCACTAAAGCACTAAAGCACCAAAGCAGTAAAAGTTGCTTTCAAATTCTGTATTAAAATTCCAGATAATGAATTCCCAAAAATGACGCATTTTCGTTTAATGAAATTTATTGAATGAATTACCTTAACATTTTTAAAGATTGCGAGTCGAAACAAGTGTTTTTTCTCCTTAAAGACTTTTTACTCCCTGCTGTTAGGTGCTCTATAAAAAAATTTTTGTTGCCTACTTCCAAACAATAAGAAATGAAAAATTTTCATTATCTACTTCTTAGACGGATAACAGAGAAAAAAAAAATGCATCACTTGACTTGAACAAAATGAAACCAAAAGAGTTTTCATATAATTTTACATCGGAAGTATTTTTAAAAAAACACCTTTATTGCGTTAAAACGCAAAAATGTATAACTGCCTATTGCGAATAAAGTTCGCGGGTTTTGCTAACTTTTTAAAAAGATGAAAAAAAAAGACTGCATATACAGATATATATATATATATATAATACCTACAGATATATTCATATTTGACTTGTTTGTATTCCATTGATGTCCTTTATTTTATTATATATAAAATTTAGTTCCGATCTAGAACTTGATTTGTCGATTTGACAATTTTTCTTGAATGAGTTGAAATAATTTTCTAATTTACTGGAAAGAGTTTTTTAAAGAAATAATTTGCGCAAATTTCTATGATTGTAAATAAACGTCGTAATCTAAGGAAAATAAAAAACAATAGTTTTGGTTTTAATTGCTGATTCTGCAGTTAAGCAGATAGGAGGTAGCAAAAAAACCACATGAAGATCAAGTCAGTCATCAATATTTATACCCATCACCGAAGGATTTTATATATATTGCTGATCGGCATCAAATTCTAACTCGATTTAAATATGTCCGTCTGGCTGTCTGTTGTAAACATTCGCCTGGCCGCAAAAATGAAATTATCGACTTCAAATTTGGCAAAAACATTGAAATTCTTGCACTAAGATTGATGTCAAAAATGAGCCAAATCGGTCGAAGGACAGGTCCACAGTACCACATAAATTGATAACAGCTGTGATTTTCAAAGGGAACAAAATAATAATCTCGTGCTCATTACTCATAAACCTTATCAGGTAAATGTACAAAAATTTGAACGCATATTCTATAGGCGATGCCGTAGCAAAGGACCAAAACTGGGAAATATTGACCCCGCCTACCCTGTAAAAGAGTATATGAAAATATAGCTTTTCTCAATATCTTCATAATGCGCAGAAATAAGCTGCAAAAACTCCATACACAATATAAGCTCTTGGCCAGTTTCAAACTTGGAATGCACAAAAGCATGTCCGTCCGTCCATTCGATTGTCCATCTGTCCGTTTGCCCAACTGTGTAGTAAACATTCTCTCGTTAGCGAAAGTGAAAATATTGCCTACAAACTTGCAAAAGAATTTGGAAGTGATGTGAACTTTTCAAAGGACACGCCTACAACGCCTAAACACCTATGCAATAAGAGCTTTTATTTTGAAAATAAAAAAAATGAACATTGCCCACCCCATCGCTTTAACCTTTTGTGTCGTCTTTAGGATAACGGTGATGGGTATAAAATATAATTTTCTTACTTGCTTTCTTTTTCCCCTACAGTAAGCGGGATATATAGCCGTGGCTGAATAGAATCGTTTATTGTGCGCAATGTTCATCGAGCTTATATATACAAGTTGTGGGTTCTCCGGTATCCATATGTCTCGGTTACAACATATAACAAATCTATAGCAATCAGCTGACATATAAAATGATTTCATTCAAATTTATCATCGGTATGTGAAAATAAGTTTCTTGCAGTTATGCTAAGGACTGAACTGTAGTTTGGCTGTAAATTTTGATTTAATTTTACATTTGTATGATGTCATAGATTTTAAATTAAATTATAATCAAAATTCTTTGTCACAGTGTGATTTTAATAATTGCACACACGACAGCTGCAAGACATATATATATACCAAGTTAAGTACAAAAATATTACGCTAACGGTAGACAGTTAAATGAATGGATAAATGAATGGATTTTTTAATTTCTATCGTTAATCCTTTCATTCAGCAGACGGCCAATGCAGTAATGCATGCACTTGAACTGTTTACTTAAATGTATTGATCAAATTTATATACGCTCTAGGATATCTATTGATGGCTCAAAAGATTAAGATTAAGTCATCATCTTGTAGCGATCAAAAGACCTTAAATTATCATAATGTAACATTTTCCGGGCCTTCTTCTCATACGTATTGTAATAAACAGCATGTTGTCTGTTGTACTCTTACTTTCATTTAGCTCGATCCCATTATCGTGTACATAAATTTTATATTCGGCAACGATAAAAATAATCTGCATAAGTGTTATTAGCAAGGCTAGAAGGCACGGAAGGGCATCAATTATTCAATACCTTACGTCCTTTGTACTGCATTGACTGCATTGATTAAAAAAAACAAAAAAAAAAAAAAAATTTACATGAATTTACATGATGTCCACAATGATTGCAATGCAAGAGCAGAGTCTATTCAAGCAGCTTTATGTACAAATTTTGAAACAAGTCGGCAATAAATCTTTGATGTATTGCACTAAACTATGAAGAAGAGAAGCTTAGTGTTACTGCTGCCAAAGTCTTTATCCCATTCAAAAACATTTTGAATGAAATAAAAGCTTGAGCTAACTAATGCTGATGATTATCAAAATAGTAGACGACGACGACGAGAGCAACAATACGTTAATGCAAAATTCTATTTTGATGTGAACTGAAAAAAAAAAACAAAAAGCAGCACATGATAATATGTCATACTATACTGGAACTTGAATATGCGGACTTGTTTTTCTGTTAATGAAGATACGAGTGAGTTAGTTTAGTCGTCTCATGGCAAATAGAAATTGTCGGGAGAGTAGCATTTTTTGTTTGGTTGCTTGTGCTTCTGCAGTGTAATTATGAAATTTTGCTGTCAATTTGCAAGAATGGGGCGAGCAAGCAGAACAATTTCATTCGATTTATTTCTATACTGTGTTGAAATGTTTCACTTTAATAATACCGAAGTGAGTGTGAGCGTGCACGAAGCGTGAATCTACAGTGTCTACGGTCTGCAAAATAAATTACGGTTACTGTGTGTGAGTGTTACGAGACAGTTTGGATTCATATCCTGATGATATGTTCTTCTTTGATTACTCCAGCAATTAATCTGACACACAATAATGTTGAATGAAAGCAAAAAAAAAAAAAAAAAAAAAAGGCCAAGCGGTTGCAATTGCGTTTATTCAAGACACGTAAAGACTTAACAGAATGGCATGCACACCTCTTATAATAATTGTGATAGGAAATCAATATAATTTTTGTTTTATGTCTCCATTTACCCATACATCTAACGCTTTTATGCGATTCTGCAGTCGCTCTACTACAAAGCAATCAAACCGCGAAATTGAAAGATTTTTAAAGTGAGATTTGAAGCAAAAGCCTCGCAGTGCACTGCCTATGCAGTTACAAACCATAAAATTCTTGCCTTTGCTTTCATCTGGCAGAGATGTCAATTTTCCGTTGTAGAGCAACATAAAATCTGTACATAGGGGAACAAGCGAAACAAATCAACTGCCAACGATGTACCGGTAGTTAATAATAATTTTATTCTTTAAATTTGTGACTGTGATCAATATAAATATATCGTTTAGTTTGTTGCCGTCTGTCCGTTCACTTATTTAGATTATTGAAGTCGTTAAAGTCACCGATAACAAATCTTTTATATACACATAACATTTTCAACATTTTTTCAAGGTTATTGTATTATAATCGGCACACATTTTCTGGCCGATCGCTACCTATTATCAAAATTCAAGAAAAATCTTACCTTTCGACATACCTTACATTAGTTGGCAAAGGGCTGCAGTAAGTGTATATTAACAGCGTGCAGATGTATGCAACATACACAAAGACTTGAAATAGGTTTTCCGTTGACCATCTGTCTGTCTGATGATTTCGAAGATATTGATGAGATCATTGTTCAGGTCATAATTTTCGATGAAATTTTTGATGAAATTTAGTGCACGGACATGTGTCGTCGCGAGAACGTGCACTATTTTGCAAAAGTCGTTATATCAAACAATTTCTCACTTCTGATGTTTCTCGATAAAAATTGGTTGGAAAACTTACATTGGAAGATGAGATGGCCCAACTTCTTGAACTCTTTCCCATGTAAACATTCTATAAAAAAAATAGTTATTTCTACATCATTTAAGAATTCAGAAATTATTCGTAATTTGGAAAAGTCACTCAAGATAATGAATACCAGGTCTTGGTTGTACTTTTGCTTATAAATGCCACCAATGCTTGTGTATGTGTACATATTGTTGACCAGCAAAATGTTATACGTGTTTTCCACCTATATACCAGCTAAGTAGAATTTTGATGCAACATTACAAATATTTTGATGTGATATAAAGGTTGCAAGGCATATGTGAATTTCTTGCTGGCAAACTGAGAGAAAGGTATAGAGAAAGTTGACTTCTTGGATCTGGAAATTTCTTCAAATTTGTAAAGATTTACCCTTTTTTCCTCATATATATATATATATATCATCAATATTATGAAAAAGTCTTAAAAGTTATATTGATTTCCAGATTATAAGAAATCCTTTTGTACCGAGAAAGAGCTACAAACAATTGATTCAATTATTACAATAATACTCAATAATAGTAACGACCATTAATCACACAAAGTAACGCGCAATTGCTTTTTAGTTTTGAAGGAGAAAAGAAATTCTTCGAATTTCACTATTTTGCAATTAATTGTTAATTGCTCTGCACGATATTAAAGAATGCAATTTTCCATATATTCAAATGTTTAAGAATCATTACGAATAACTCTAAAACACCTAAATAGGATTTTTCATTCACAAAAACACTCCAACCTATAATATAAGCCTGAAGAAAAAAATAATATTTTTTGCAAAACTAATTTACATAAAATACTTAAAAAGCGCAAAAACAAAAGGGAAATGAAAGGAAATTAATTTCTTTACTTTAGAGAGATTAAAAGTGTTAATATATAATAGGTGCTTGAATGTATTTCGATCAGCGACATCTATTGATGAAAATGATAAAGTAACGGGAATACATGCAACGGTTAATTTCAATGACTTTGATCTTTCTCTACATAAAATAACAGGTTTCCATTTAGTATCATTGAGTTACTCAGTGCATCCAGACGCTAATCATGGAACGCTCAAAATTTCATTTTCGACATTCATTACTTTTGTTGTTTAATTTGAAGAAATCTGCTGCCAAAGGCCATCAAATAGTTTAAGAAGCTTATGGTGATGCTACTCGATCATATCCCTTTTGTCGTGTATTAGTTTCAACCGTTTAAAAGTGGTCGTTATGATGTCAATGACAAAGAATGGCCTGGAAGAACCAAAACGCTCGAAGGCAATGAATTGCAAGACTTATTGGAAGAAAATCCAACTCAAACTCTCAAAAAGCTATCGCACAGCTTAGCAGTCGATGAATGAACTGGACGTTTACAGGTGATGGGAAAGATTCAAAAGAATGGACATGACTACCACATGACTGAAAATCTCATTTCGAACCGTTTCAATATCGCGATTTCATTGCTTGTGAGGCAAAAAAGAAGTTTTTCTTTGCCGTATTGCGACTGGCAACCAAAAAAAAAGAAGATCGATCTACAATGACAATCTCAAGCGCAAAATGCCATGGGTTAGTCCAAGCGGCCCATCCATATCGACACCAAAGCGAAATAGCCACGGCCGTAAAGTTTTGCGGTTCATATGGTGGGCTCAGGAAAGTGTAGTGTATTACGAAAAAGTTATAAAAAATGATGGTCAATGGCTTGATATTGCACCAAGTTTTCTCAGTAAATACCTTTTTCAACTATAAAAATGATCAAAATATATGCAATCACTAAAACATATATATTAGGGGGACCCATAACTAATCAATACCATTTCACATTAGTCCTGCGGCAACCAGACAAGTGCAAGAACACTTTTTTTTGGTGCTATTCTTCAACCAGTTTGTTAGCAATTTATTCCCAATTC
Source organism: Glossina austeni (assembly GCA_000688735.1). Lineage (NCBI taxonomy): Eukaryota > Metazoa > Arthropoda > Insecta > Diptera > Glossinidae > Glossina > Glossina austeni. The sequence continues at coordinate 338,448 of KK502478.1, read as the reverse complement.
CAATATAAATTTTTTTTGTAGCCCTGTAATAAAATGGCGGACTTTGTACCTTCTGAGAGCCATATTCGTAATTGTGTACTTTTCCATTTTAACGCCGGTTTAAGTGCCACGGAAACAACAAGCAAAATTTGCGACATATATGGAGATGAAGTTGAAGGTCAACAAGCGTCAACAAGTGTTGGTTCAGAAGATTTGCTGCAAGTGATTGTGACCTGTCAGATAAGCATCGAACTGGACGCCCAGGTCAATTCGGTATATTCTTGATCA
>KK502478.1:298816-327992 GCA_000688735.1 Glossina austeni | reverse complement strand
AGTGTGTGTGTGTGTGTGTGAGTGTGTGTGTGTGTGTGTGAGTGTGTGTGTGTGTGTGTGTGTGTGTGTGTGTGTATATATATATTTACGCAGTGAATGTATACATGTCCTGCTTTAAAAAACTGTGGCAGCAGTTGTCACAACAGATAAAAATCGTGTCTGTGAGCAAATTTCGAATAAAGAAAAAAATTCTTCTCACAGGTTATTGTTGATGTTGTTGCGTATCACATAACTTTACCTACCCCAAAATTATAGAGTTCTGTATACACGCATATGGATATATGATTATATGTATATATATGAAGTTTAGTATAAGTGTGTGTTTGTTTGTTTGTTTGTTTGTTTGTTTGTTTGTTTGTTTGTATAAATAAAAACATCAAATTCAGGTTTACTAACACTTTGATAAAAATTTAAACATATGCCTCTGTGTGTCCACATTTTATCTAAATTCATATTCCAACACAGATGTATTTAGTGCTGAGTGTTCTTTCGTTTTTTCGTTCTTTCTACCACTAACTCCACTCCACTGCGCTTGCAGTTTTCTTTTCTTTTTATACAAACTTCTACCCTTAATGGGTTCTGTCTTGTTTTGAAATTAATGAAAAAAAAAAAAAAAAAAAAAAAACAACAAGGAAGAGTAAAAGATCTATCTGTTCAGCAACATCTCAGTTCGTTCATAAATGTCTTATAGTTCAGAGCTTGCTCTGTCGACAAGCGGTCGTAATCTTTACGAACAATTTTTAAGTGAAACTTTACTGTAAATGTGAAATAAGAACATATTTGAAAAATACGATCGCAAAAATACAATAAATTTACACATTTCTGATTTCTGATTTTTTGTTATTGTATTTAACTTTATGCGCTGCGTATATATGTGCGTTGTGTATATATTTTCTAAATTGTAAACATATTTTCCATTATAATTAGTATGGTTACCTATCGGGAAAATATTGGTTTACGGCAATTACGTATAACACGTTTACGTGCATGTAGTAATCCGACAAAAATAACAACAACAACAACAACAACAGCAATAAAACTCGCGCCACCTGCAACAAGTCATAAAATAGCACTGAAATCCAACTTAAACAATAAAATTTTAAATAGCGAAACAACTGCTGCTTGCACCTTATCAACAATAGCAACGACGACTGCTGAAAATAATTGCAAAAAGTTTAAGTCTCGTACAAAATACTGCATAATGTTAACACATAAAGGTTCTTGTATGCTTACAAGTCCAGTAAAAATATCGTCATCAACATCAGTTGTTGGTGCTGCGTTTATCGCGCCAACAACAACAACAACAAGTAAAGCAGCAGTGAGAACGGCTTCAACCATATCCCCTAACTATAAAACACTCTTACGGTCAATGATGATTATTAAGTCACCATCTGCTATAACGTCGTTACAGTGTCGACGGTGAGTTTGTAATTCGCAACGCGTATTCACATACTCACACACACACCTACCATAATGCAGCATATCGCTATGTTATAATACATACGATATCTGCCTGTATGTATGTACGTACATACCTATAAGCATGGGAACAAGATGTATTTATTATATAGGGTTCTTCAGAATTTACGCAAGGTGTGAACTAAATAGAAAACAGTTTTTTTTTTTTTTTAATTGTAAATTATTTTTTTTTTTATATCGGGCAAATGGCCTCCACCGGCTTTGCTGAATCTTTTATCGAATTTCTAATCACCGAAACGTGGCAGTACACGACCAGAGATTGCCTCAGTACAGTAATTGAATTGTTTCACGGGGTGTGTGGCATGTGTCACTGTCTTGTTGAAACCACGTATCCTGTACATCAATGTCAGTCATTCACTTTTGTCGGAAAGAAATGGATTATCATAATTGATCGTCAATATTGACCGTCAGTAACAGTCATTGCTTGATTAGCCTCCTTTTCGAATAAATATGAAAAAACTCATTATTTTTTGAAATATTGTTGGACAATAAAAAGGCACTACTCTCTCGTATACTGCTTCACTCTTACTAACCCTAAACTGTTAGTTAGCGAACTGTTGTTGTCTTGAGTTGCCAACATTGTGCCGCGCAATTGGCGGCGAATTCAAATTTTACTTAAATTTTGGAACACCCTATATATACATATACATATATATATATATATATATATATATATAAATATATATGTATGTGATTTTATAAACGTGTGAACTACTGGCCAAATGAACTTAAAACTCACAACAGATAATTAGAAAATTATTTAAAATTTCATTAAACGCGAAATATTTAATCGCTCGCCGCTCGCCGCTCACCCTGCAGTTACATTTGCAACATTAGCCGTTAATGATTTTAGTAGCGAAAAGAGACATATATATATATATATATATATAGAATTAAATCGTTTAAGGAATTCATCCTGACCTAAGGAATTTGTACACTTGTTTGATAGTGAGTACGAAAACGACAAGAAGCCCACTATATATTCCAGACACACGTAATTATCGAAAAATGATTTTAAGCCGATTTTAAATCGATATCGGAACAAACTACAAACCTACATTACCTTTAACGTAGTATCTGAAACAAAATAATAACAATAAAAAAAAAAAAAAAAGTATGTAATAATAATTTATTTAATTAAAAGAAAATATTAAAAATAAAAATAAGTTACGCATATGCATATGAGGCTCATCACCTATCATAGAATAGTCAGCGAACAGATCATGAGACATCCTTTGGCGTGGCGATTTCGTAAAGCAAATATCGCAATAGTAATACAAACTGGTGGTAAGATCATGAAATGTCGTCAAATTTTCGTATATTCCGCCTAGACAATCAATTGTAATCTATAAAAGGTGTTAAAAATTAACCATCACTGACATAAAGCGTGGCATTTATGCATATATCCTTAGCGAAGATCGACTAAATTTCAAAGGCACAATATTTTGAAAAGTTGCTTCAATTTCTAGACTAATAAAAACTCACAATCCAGTCTAATTGGAACTTTAACTCTATTAATACTAATTGGGATTGAATTAAAGGCGACAGCATCTTCAAAACATACTTTGCTTTCAAATGAAATTTCCCAAATGATGATGATAACGTACTCCAAACGTAACATGAAAGTATTCCCCCCATACACGAAATACGAAGTTAAGAAAAGTGGCAGTGGTTGGCGGTTAGCTTAAACTGTATATTCGGTATTAATGTCTGCGAAAGCAAGACTTTAATCGATGCTAACCGGTATTCAACCGGATAAAGATGTTAAGCTGACATTCGATCTTGAACTTTGTTAAATATTGGAACTTATGCTCGATTTCTAAATTTATTGTGAGCTAAATATACGTTTTCTTTGCACTACAGTGAAAAAGTGGTGGGAATGGGAATCTTGTACAGATATATTCGCGGAGGCTTATCTTAGTTCCTCAAGTATCTCTATCACAATTTCCCAAAAGGCCACGGTGGCCAGCATATTTCTGCGTATACCGTGGGCGTCCGGCCGCGTGCGGCCACACATTGCAAATTCTTGACGGACAGACAGCACATACTCTCTGACTGATTGGTGAATTGGAACGTCCAAATGACTTCAGAAAGTACAGTATCCTTCAATGGCATCTTTCGATCCATGCGGAGGCATTTGGGAACGTGCAACAATATTCAGATAACTCCCCCTCTTCCTCTCTCAGCATGTTTAGAATTTGTTGATTAGGGTCACACGCTCTTCCTTCTTCATTACAAAATTTGTGCGTATACGTGCGTGTGCGTGTGCGTGTGCGTATATGTATACATAAAGATATAATATTTATTTAAGTAAATCAATTATTTGTTAATGTGTCTTTAAAGAGCAAGAGTAAGGTTACTAGCATGTAGGTCGTCTGTTTTCTTCCATTATACACTAACAAGTCGCACATTATTACCTGGGTCTTCATTGCTCTGCATTAATCGCCCGAAATGGTGAAGAGAACAAATTCTCTTCTTTCTTAGAAGTAAATAAAACGTATATTTCACCATACAGCCTGTCTATGAGCGATTGTTTTTCAAACAATAATTTTCTATTGTTTTATGCTGAGACTGATTGCTTGAAAAAACCATTAATAATAAATTTCAAAGTAAATACAATAACTCCTCTATTATATATTAAATCATGGACAGGAAATTTCTTAGAAGGAAAAGGAAAAATTGAAAATCCTGTCGTGATGTATTCTTCAGGTTTAGATGTAGAAAAGCAAGAGCAACTAATATTGTTTTCTTGATTCTTTCCGAAATGATATTTGAACCGATCAGCCGCCCAGCCGCCCAGCCGCACTTACTGGATATTTCGTAAGATAATTTTTAAGATTTTTATATATAATTCAATAAATTTAATTATTTTATGGTATACTTGGAGCAAATGGCCGGCTTCTCCATGTAAATGCGAAATCTGCCTAAAGAAGAAACGATAATTAAGAATTTCTTTATTTGTTTTTTTATCTTTGAATATACGCACATATATATATATATTTCGTTATATAATTTTCTAATTAAAAAATGTATATTTATTTTTTCTTTTTCTTTGACAAAATTTTCTTACAGAAGTTCACGTACAGCGGACACAACGACAACCACCAGTGGCGGCGTTTGCATCGTTGGTATACGAAACAATTTTACTTCAAATATGGTAAGTTTTGCAAATTATTACACTTGTAGCGCATGTTAGTGGTCCTTGCCTTGTCTTCTTCTCCCTCGCTGTTTCGCTTTATCTTTCTTTCTTTCTTTCTGTAAAACAAATAAAACGACATTTTCGCCTTAAGGCGGACGGCACCGTGTTCACCCATCACCTTACCGTACCGTAGCGTAAGATTGCAAAATGCTTTCTTGTTAATACAGGATTTTTCTCTACACTGATCGGAAATAATTGTGCTGTAGATTGCTAGAAATCTCCGACATTTACACACACACGACGTTAGTAAAATAATGTTTAAAAATTTGGTTTTTGTCTTACATAAAAACGATTCACACATCAATAAACCAGCTCGTAGACGTCATTACTATTTACATATCCCTCTAATTTACGGATAATACCATCCTTCAAACGAATTGTATAAGCAATTCACGTCAGTCCGATGATTAGATTAAAAAACTTAGTTGTTTCAGTGAGGGTTACCCTTGTGCTTATAAGGCAATGAAATCATCGGATTTCCATGTACAGCGTCGCTGAAACATTTGTAATTTGTAATCTAATGTTACAAATATCTTGAAATTTTCATACAATCATATGAAAATTTGTACTCTCTCGACATCGTATGGATTCGTTAATAGTGATCCTTCATCTGTACATCATTCTACGAATTTATTGAGGGATGTATTATAAGGACGATGGTAGTCAGGCGGAATTTTACATTACATATGTACAGCAAAGGGAAACAAGGGCGGTATAGTGTAATCGACTTGAAATTGGACACATTTGGAGCAGCGGGAGAGAACATTGCGCAAGTAGATTATACTGAGAGTGGATAGTTGAACACAGTTGAATAGTCATATAAATAATTCCGATTTTGAGAAGTTAAACAACAGCTGGACAGACGGACAGACAAACGCAGTCACATCGATTCTGCTAGTTGCGCCCATCAAGGATATGTCAATTTTGGTGCGTACAGATCAACGAAATTATTATCTACCTACCCTGTAGTGGCTTGTATCAAGAATTAAAACAACAAGCGCTCAGTTGAAAAAATCTTCACTTAAAACTATTTCGATTGTCTGTTGTACTTTATATACATACACATATATATATATATATATATGTACTTTACACATGCGCATATGTATATATATATATTTATATATATATCTGTTTGAGTATTATATCGGTGTGAAAACAATTAAATTAGGTGGTCATGCGCAAACTTAATTTTTTTTAATAAAATTTTTTCTTGTTTTTTTTTTTTTTTTGTTATTACTATAATTACTCCATTCGCCAACGGATAATACAAGTAAAACAGTTTAAGTATTGCACTTGTAATGTGAGGAGGACCGACAGACATTAAGGAAATGTTGCATTCTTGAATAGTGCGCAAATTTCAAACCATTATCATGTTTATGCATAAAATTGTATCGTAAATCAAGTTCTTTTCAACTTCTGTATTAGTCTCAAAAGGATTGATCGATCGTTTGTTAACTAACGTTCGTTCTCCACGACTATCACACACACACACAAATAACTCAAACTTCGATTTAAGCGACCTCTGAGATCGAAATCAAAAATCACTTGTCGCATACACGCTTTGGCGGACTTGCGATTTCCTCTGCTTGCACGATTTCGCCGTTGTGAAGCGCATTTGCTGTTTACATTCAAAAAAGTGGTATCGAATATACGTCATGTTTGAATGATGCATGAAAGTTTCAATGAGAGTAAGCCTTCAAATATTCGGAAAAGATGTAACTTACTAAGCCTCAGTATATCATCAGCCAGAGGATTTTAAAAAAGTGGATCGACAAAACAAATTTTGTTCTTTTCTCTAATGTATTCCAAAAGTGCCCAGCAACTGAATAAGGTTTTTATAAATAATTTTTCTATAGAATTTTATTTTTTAATTTAGAGAAAGTGTGGTTTTACATAATTATTGAAAATTTTCCTCGGAAAGAAACGCAGTTTGTTTTTTTTTTTTTTTTTTTTTGATTTTTTTCTCCTTTTCCTTATTAATAGTGCTGTTCAAATTATCTACTATTAGTTGGGCATGCGAATTAAATGCAAAAAAGTCCAAGAATTAAATACTCTTTGAAATTTGTATTCACTTCACTCTATATCCGATAATCGGATTATATAGAACTTTTAAATAATTTTCCTTTTTTTCTTTTACTACAATATTTTTCGTAATTTATTACCAACTGACTGCATTAACTTATTTTTCCATTAAATTTGGACGAATAGTTACGGGCGGGAAAAATTTTATTTTTTTTCATTTTGTGATTTCAAATTTGGCAAAAACATTAGAAGACCTTGCGCACGCAAGCTGCTGTTTAAAAGCGGCAAAATCGGTCGAAGAGCTGATGAAAAACTGAAACGTGACGACAACAGAGGCAGAATAAAACTTTCCATGTGCATCGAGCAAAACGGGAAAAAATTAACCGCGCCCGCCTAACTCCTTTTGTCTGTCCACACATCTTTCTGGCGCATCACCGTCATGCACACGTATAGCGCTCGTAAAATAATAAATATGTATACATACATACATACATACATAGATTTTGTAAAATAAATATGATGTGTGAGTATAGAAGATTCGACCACAGCCGAATATAATTTTGTCTCATTTGTTTATCTTGCAAATGCAAAGAAATGGAGCGCAAATTTTCGATGTAATTTCACATTCAAAAGACACATAAGCGTGAGGAACTCACAAGACGATATCCATCAAATATAAGAGAATACTGTAAATAACGCAATTAGCATAATTTGGTTACAAATATTTATTTATATTTTCAAGAGGTTTCTCGCTCGACCAAATTACAGATGTATTGCATCAGATTAGACCGCCGTTAGTACACTCTAACAGGCTTGTGCCCCATCCACAAAGATCACACAGGTACAACTTCAACGTTAACCAAGCAACTGTTTTGAGACTTTAAGATCTCCTTGAATTTTATAAAAAAAAAAAAAAAATATTCAACGGGAATATACGGATAATAATGGAAAGAAAAGATCGTCGATGTATGTCGTGCTCCGAGTTTTACAGCATTTTAGAGACCGTACTTACACTACACTAACTAAGATAGTATTGACGAGATATTTTCTTCGCGAAAACTGTATGTGTGCGTTTTAAAACCATCTTCACTGTGGGCCAAATTTTGACATTTTCACGAAAAACAATTTTTTTAGTTCCGGTATACTTTTTGAAGGTCTTTACTTTAAAAGTAGAAGACAAAAAGTATTAAATCAAAAACACGGACCTGATCATCTCATCTATAACACATGCACTCAAAAAGTGTACAATCTACGAGTGTCTCAGAACTATTTAGAAATTAGTCCCTTAATTCACTTAAAAGCTATCTTCTGAAACGAGTCTTGCATTCGAATGATAGTACAAAAAAAAAAAACATGTATTATATGCTTCGTAGTATATAAAATGTTTGAGGCAACCAATTGACTTGGTTTCGTTTACTAACATTTTTACAGCTTTTTATACAATTGCAGCCGCAATATGCGATACGATATTTGTTACACAATCTAACTAAAAGGCATAAAGAAAGGCATAAAGAATGTTAAGAGTTCTAAATTTAAAACACTTACATATTATCTACTGTACATAGCAATGTTTATACGGATGACTGAATGTTTTATTATGTTACAGAAGTTTTAACATTTCTCTACTTCTCTTGCATTCATTCTTGCTGTCATCAGAAACCAAATCCTTTTTTTTTTTTTTTTTTTTTTTTTTTTTTTCTTATTAAAGACAAGAATGTGTATAAATTGTGAAAGAAAAATGAGCTAAAAACGTACGAATATGTAATGCTTGCACATGTATTTGTGTTCTCTATATATAAACGAGAAGCCATACACTTAGTCAATGTATCCATCATTATGTTGCATACGGTTTTTATCACTCAACAATTATCACATTTAACATCATTTACATTAGCTGTTAGTTGTTTATTTTAATTAATCGTTCTTGCTTGCTCCGAATGTACAGCAAGTCTAGGGCCGAAAATGGGAAAAGTTGATATGAATGCAGTTTTAGTGAATTCTTTTTTCCTGCTAATCAATGTTCTGTCAAATATTCAGCATAAAAATGCAAGCACTAATCCTAGAGTAAAAACTTGTAGAAAATTATATAAAATATGTAAGTGACATACGCACGCTAATCAATTCCCTACACGGAATGAATGAAAATGTACTTTCCTTGTTCTCGCGCACAGACAATTCTCATTCTTTCAAAAGCCTCTCCTTGTCAATTATGTGAAGTTGTTTGTCCAAATTGATTGCATTTTCTTTTTTTCTTTTTTTTTTTAATTAAAAGGCAGCGAAACCTTATTATCTTGGTAACTTTCGATTTTGAAGGATATTTAACCTAGAACCTAGAACTCAATACATTCAGCTTTATAATGTTTCTCACTTTTGCTACAATTACACCGTACACCGTTTGTGGTGCCTTAAGTTGAGTTAATACAGACGCACCCTTTATCATACCGATCAATTTAGAATCATTTTCTGAATTGATCTAACCTTGTCTGTCCGTCTGTCCACGTGTTTTTGTATTCAGGTCGCAGTTTTTGAGATATCTTAACGAAATTTAGCACACTGACGTGCTTTGACGCAAGGACGAACACTATTGAAATTGGTTTCAGATCGGTCGATTTTTTCGATCACTTACCACATGAAACCGTTTGTTGGAAGGTCATTATATAAAAAAAAAAAAAAAAAAAACATGCAATTTCCAAAATTTCTCGACAAAAGGCACTGAATAATAGCATTTGGCGGCGGCCGGGGAATTTTTGAACCCCCTCTCGCATAACCGTTCCTACGAATACTGGATATGAATATGATGAAAAGATATAGTTTTTAATATTTCATGATGAAAATTGATTCAGTGTTTAACGTCTGTACCTGGCGTGGAGTCTTAATCAAACTCAGTTGCCTACAACCGTTGGCAATCGAGAGGTTAGTTAATTGAGGACCCCTCAGGGAGAGAGACAATCCCCATCGAAGGGGGCCTCGCTACCCTGAAGTACAGCAATAGCAAATGGGTGTGGGCCAAATTCTCGTCTAGTGGTCTACGTCGAGGCCTATCTAAGCACCTCTTAAATAGCTCCCCGCAAAACTTTGGGTGCAACCATAGCCACCACGAATACTTCCTGAAGGGCCGTACCAACCAGTCAGGCAAGAAGGCATTCGTCCGGCATTCCGATGGGTAGTGTGCATCTTCCTGCCGGAGCAGTCCTACTTTGGGCAACCTGACCCCCGTGGACACCCTTTAACTGCTTGGCTTATCGTTCAAATCAGAACTTACAACAAACTATACAGCTTTGGGTGATCTCATACTGTACGCTCTTAGCACTTGCCTTTGGATTATCCACACGTCCCGGACGGCCAATCCTAACTATCCTTCCTCAAGGAAAATAATGCGTCCAAGGTTGTCGTCGCACAGCACACACACCCAGCTGTGCCCCAGCCCACTTGATATCGCTGGCCATCATTATGATGACCTCCACCAAGAGAATCAAATAGGGAAAGAAATGCTTCTTTTAAAAAACAAAGCCCCTTCCGACTAGACCCCTTCCACTTCCAAAGAGAAAAACCTATTGCTAGGTTATAGGTAGTAAGCCTTAAACCTTTCTCTGCCATTGACTGTGTGACTCTCAAAGCGAGAGGACAAACGAACCATAATGGAGCAGCAAATGTTTTATAGGGAGCACCATGAAGGGGTGAAGTTTCGGCACATCTATGGGTAAACCAAGGGACCCCATAGTTTCGCTCCCCACACAACAGTAAATTAACAAAGAAATCGAGCTTATCGAGTTTGGACCACGTAGGTCTATATAAGGATTCTTAAAAAATGGAAACCCTTACATGCCAAAAATGCCTAATTGCTAGTCTTTTATGATGAAATGTTGTTAGTAATAGTAGTTTGATGTGAAAATTAAGTGGACGATATTTGAACTACGCATTTCTACTTCATGAACTCCACTTCATATAAGATTTTTCATGAATAATATTTAGCTTTTAATATTTTACGATGAAAATTGGATCGTAGTAGCAATTTATCAAACCCATTAACGTTAAGGAATTTGGATCAGATAGATCTATTTTTTAGACCCTAACATAAAAGTAGTTAATCCTTCCTCCTTATATGGCGAGAAATTCTAATTTGTGGTTTTTTATGACGGAAACTGGAAAGTCACAATACCTTTAGGAAGTAAATTAATTTTGCAAAATTTGGATCGCGTCATGTGATGTTTCCGGGCACCCTCCAATATGCGGACTACCAAAACGATTAGATAATTGAACTAAGTTTTACGTCTAAAACTTTTAAATCACCTCAGTTTTTTTCTCAGTTTATTTGTAAACAGAGATGTAGAGAACTATGTATTAACTAAAAATGATGTAATTTTTGTAAATGTATTTTTACGCAAAAAAAAAAAAAAAAAAAAAAATGAAAGGAATGATTGACATTTGAACCCTATATCGAATGGTACAAGTCTTTGGACTATATATATATAAACTTTTTGTTAGATATTTTAGAAAACAAATGAAGGCGTGGCAGTTTTCGAAAAACAATAATTTTCGTCTCTGGATATAGTTTTTGCCGTATCGCTACAAACATTCAATTTCGTATTTGGGACAGAAGACGTAAATGTGATGAGCATCGTGAGATTTTTTCAAAGACTGGATTTGAAAAAAGGGTTGACCTTGCCTTGGTTGCCTTCTTTTTCCTTTTAAATGCAAATTTTAATCGAATTAAGTCGAAAAAGTGACAAGATGCTCATTGCAGAATTGAAAGGACACCCAAAATTTCAAGGCAATCGATACCGCAAGCTTAAGAAATATCGTTTTAAGAAAAATGTTTTTAAAATTTCAAAATTGAATTTTTTAAAAAGTTACCTTTTATATCTGCACCCCATCAATTAAGTTAATTGATTTAACCGCTATGAGAAAAATTGCTATGGGTGTGGCTGAATTGTCGTCAACATTTTTTTACTCTACAATTATTTTTCATGTTTGCGAATTATTCCATGCACTCAAATCCTAGAATTGTTCTTCGGTATAACGATCTTCTGAGTCCCACATTTGTGTTAGGTGGGCTAAGGAACTTCATAGTCGATATCTTTCTCCATTTCACATAACTTAATATACATTTATGGTTTAACTTAAGGCAGTGTATGCTTACCATCGCAGGCGGAATTCAATTAAAGCTTCGATATGAATGCTATCAGTAAACGACTGACTCATCGATCAGAAAGCCAAATATCGGAACACTTAAAATCTTCGCAGAAAAATTTTGCGAATCAAGGTTCGATCAACGGGGCACATCTTTTTGTAAGGTCGGCACCACCTCCGTCTTTTTGTAGAAGTAAAAAATGTAAAAGCCTACCGGCATTGTCTGCAGATATCCCAAATCCCGATGGGGTCGTTCTTTTAAAACAACTCAGCGCAAGTCTCGAGTTTTACTTCGTAAACGGCGGAATTTCCGCCTCTGCTTAAATATGGTTTGCGGAATCATGGGTAACGGCAATAACGGTTATAATAAGATGCCGTAATCCAAAACCTGAATTGCTTTCGAGAACATTCCACCCTAATAAATAAAACGATGTCTTTCAGTATGAAAATAGAAAGCAATCGTTTCAAGGGTTCGGTATCAACAACAACTGAAGTAATTGAACGAAATAACCAAAGAAATGTAACGACAATTATTATTAAAGCGGGGGAGACATTTGGATTCACTCTCGCTAAACCTTTCGTTAATTGGGCATTTCCATGGCATTTGCTTAAATTTGGTTAGAAAACTAACTACGCTGGATTTCTAAGTTCGCAAGATATTTAGAGCCATATAACTTCTATCAGTGATGATGAATTTAATAAAAGTCGTCGTTAATTTACCCTTTTACACCCATCACCGAAGGATGAGAGATGTATTCATTTTTTCAAAGCGTTTCCAACGACCAGAAGGTAGCTTGATATACCCTACAAAGTATAAATATTCTTGATCAGCACCAAATTCTAAGTCGATTTAACCATGTCCATCTGTCCGCCCGTGTAGCATCTGTTTTAAACATTCGCTTGGCCGCAAAAATGGAGTTGTCGGCTTCGAATTTGACAAAAACATTGGAACTTCTTCAATACAGGTGGGCATTGGAAACAAACCAAACCACTCGATGCACACGTCTACAGTACCACATAAACTGGGAATATCTCTGTTTTTCAAAAGGAATTTTGAAGCTACTTTTTTGCTGACCACTCATAAACTACAGCAGATCAATCTACAAAAATTTGAACGTATATTCCAAGGACGATGCAGCAGTACATGTACAAAAACGTGAGAAAGTGAGCCCACCTACCCAATATTATAGTGTATCAAAAATTTCATTGGTTTTTGCAATATTTTTATAAAGCGCAGCCCTGGACATGTCCATCTGTCCATCTGCCCAACCATGTAGTATCTACAGTAAATATTCTCCCGTTTGCAAAAATGAACGCATCGCCCACGAATTTGCAAAGAAATTTGAAAATTATCCAAACTGCAACAAAAACTGTGAAAATCCTTGCCTTCCGTGTTTTTTTAATTGTTACTCGTAAAGTGCAACGCATGCACTATATAGAAATTTCAACTTTCATTCTCATGAAAACGGAAAAAACTAGCCGCGTTCGTTCAATATTATAGAATATGAAAATTTCTTTTTTTCCTCTTTTCAAGTCGGTGATGGAGATACAAGATTCGCCATTGACCGAACATGATTGTCTTCATTTTTACTAATATAAAAAGCAGAGGATCGTTGCAGCAAAAAATTATGTAAATGCCAAAGGACGTTTTTTTCTTTCTATATGTACCTAAGAAAATAATTTTTGTTTTGCCATCCTTTCGCCCACGATATGCTCAGCTCATTTTACACGTAACGTGCATATATATATATATATATACAAGCAGTATACGCCGTATTTCCAGCAAACTTAATTAAGTTTGTTTTTCAAGTAGTTTAACTTTATTTTACTTTTATCGCAATCAAAAGCTGTTTTAGTTTTAATTAGAAATAACTAAATGCTCCTGTAACCTGAATTCTAAGGGAAAGCTAAACCTTTAAATGCCATTCAAATGAATTTCAAAAGCATCTGTGTTTACCATAATAAAGGAAAGAAATTGTTAATGGAATGAAAATTCTTTGATTTGAAAATTGAATGGAAAATATAATGACAATGCTCATCATTAGCTGCTATCCCTTAGATAGCTAATTACTTACTAATAGTTTCTTTTATTGACTTTACTTGATTATCATCGATAAAAACATAAATGAATTTTTTTTTTTGTAAACGTAAATCCAGTTACAATACAAAAATACTTTGTTTAGTTTTTAGCTTTTTTTGTTTTTTTTTTTTGTTTTCATATCCGTTCATTTATATTTACTTTATGTTCGCATTAATTATAAACAAATAATACGCAAAGTCTTCTCTTCATCAATAAACAAATTTATTAAGTTCATCCCTTCAGCAAAATTTTGCAGAAGAGAAAAAAGGGTAAAAAGTTACTGTTAGGCAAAAACCTGATCCTTAAATAATCTTTCATTACCATTTAATGCAGTTCTTCTTAACTTTTTCCTTTTTTTTTTTTTGTCAGCAAAGACCAAACACTACTATGCTGAAGAACTTATTCGACTATTTTCACCTTAAACCGATATAGCGGAATAAAAATTGTCTTGTACGTTGTATTGTTCATAAGAATCCTTATATGGGTAGGAATTTGAAAAACAGAGTATGCTCTCCAAACTTGCTTGATATCATTTCTATATTAAATCACTACCTTTTGTCCCAGTCTTCATCATAAAAGGCAAAAAACTAAATCTTGTTGTTATAGAAAAGTTTTGTTTCCCTCCTGGGAACTTTCATATAGAAAGGTTTCAAAAAAAAATTCATCCCATTCCGTTCAAATTTTACACATTCGTTTAGAATGCGAAAATACTATGTTCCGTTGGTTTCTATCAAGATATATATAATTTTGTTGTCGATATAAGTGACTTTTTCAAAATAGACGTACGGAGCATTCATTTACGAATCAAATCAGTGCGTTCTGTACGGTGAATCAACACAAAAATACAGAAACAGATTTAAAAAGAATTTTCTTCTTTTTTTTTTTTTTTTATCATGGAATTTTCAATCAATAGGCGGAAGAAATCAACAGAATAGGAAATTGCATCCGGATACACGCACCGAACTCAAAAAAGAAAAATTTAAATATAACGTCCCTGTATAGTGCAGTAAAAATCAAAATATAGATTATTATTATTATTATTATTAGGTGGACTTGGGTGGATTAGGTGGATTAGGTGGAATGTGTACCTCGACCTGGAAGTCTTAGGATTCTTATGAATCTAGCCACCATACCGTGTCCGTCGTTATAAAATGCTCGCCAAACATATGGTCTCTGATTGTGCAGATGACCTCATACTCAGAAAGAAGACGATGGAACGCCTCATTCGTCGGTTGGCAGAATCATTTGCATGAATCGGTATTGGACATACCCATGTTTTTCACGTGGTACCTAAAGTAATTGCGACCCGTGTAGAAGCTTGTGATCAAACGTAGGGCACTTCTTCGTACTTCCAGTAGCTTATGTACCATTCCGGAGGATTTTATAAATCTTTTTGCTTGCCGATGTCGTGCATATTGCTTCCAATGACAATCAGATATTTCGAGAAAGGCACTACGACCGTTTTTTGTGGATTAATGTCGAATCCTTTACCCTGAGATCACTTGTGGAGGACTTGTTTCATCAGCAACTCATCTATGCAACTACGGTGCAAATAAGAGGCGAGGGCACCCTCATATAGTCAAGAGCGGCCCTGCTAGCTTCGAAATTTAGCATATTATTCAGTCAACAATCAAGTTTAAAATATTTTTGCTTTCCAGGGCTCTTTCTATAGCCGCATATGACATGTTATCGAAGCGAGAGCCACTTGATTGGCTTCTATTACTCGCTCGATGTTACCGGTTAGCTCATGAATTACCGTCGCTGCGGATTTGCCGCTTTGATAAGCAAACTGGTGCTTGCGTAAGAGCCATTCTCCCAGGTAATCTAAAGCTTTCTACACGATTATAAAGAAATTCAAGCAAATGGGTCTCTATGATTTCGGCAGGGGCTCATTTTTGCCCTTTCGCTTACGGTATAAAAACTACTGTGGCCTTGTTCCGCTCCCGAGATACATAACCCATTAGAAGGCTAGCTTTGTAAAGTATAGCAAGTTATAAAAGCAGACTTTCTGCGCCCTATTGAAGTAGGCACCACGTTATTCCATCTGCTCCCGTCGACTTTTATTGGCCGAAAGTTGACATGGCTCGTTGCACCCATTCCGCGCAAAGGATGTTGCTGGCGAGACTACGATCGATCGCTAAAACACGGCATGCATGTTTCTCGTGGCCACAATCATCATTTAAAAATCATATATCATACGCCAATAGTGGCGTATGTCATCTGTCATCATCCCACAACTTTATCGAATGATATGTTGCATGTCTGGTTCTTGGGTGCAGGGAATGTCAGTCAGATCGAGTCAAGTGACGGCCCATCTAGCTGAGTGGGTTTTTTAAGCAAAGCATTTGCGTAATGAGATGGACAGAGGATTATGTAGGTATATATGTGTAAAAATTGTATGAAGGTGTGTAATATAAAAATTTGGACAAAAGTTTTTTTTTACCACAATTTTTTTTTTTTTTTTTTTGCTTTACAAGGCAATGCATTATAGTGTAGATTGTATCGAAATTTCTACTTTTTTATTTACGCCCCCGCCGAAAATTCATATTTCAATTCTTCCCTCAATCACTAGCTCACCTCACTAGCAGAGTCTATTCGGTTTTTGATTTCAAATACAGCTGAACGAGTTATTCCACCCACCGTGGGAATACCTTCTTTAAGACGATCGCTTTCAGAAGTCATCTTTTAATGCTTGTCTTTTAAAGCTTGTAAATGAAAAGTTTATAAAATATTGTTGAAATTTTGCTCTTAACAATTTTAATTAAATACATCCTTTTTTTTTTATATTTATATTAAAGAAAAAACAATGAATTAGAATAAAATAAACTTTTTTGTGCCGCTTAGTATATCGTATAGCTTTCCCTTTATTTTTTATTTACTATTAAATATTGTTAGTAAAGTGATTTATTTGAAATGTTTTCATTTCACTTGCGCTCATTTGTCACACAATTGCAGAGTGTACCGGAATGTAAAACAAAAAAACACAATAAATGTTTAACTTCTATTAGATTGCATATCAGAGGAAATTGTTAAATAAGCTTTTTTTACGTTGTTGTTCTGATTTATTGACTCAGAGGTGCGAAAAATAGCGACATACGTATATGCATACATTTAAAGTCTAGTAATCTGTGAAATTTGTGAAATTGTGAAAAGACAATATATGTACCGCATATATGTAGCTCGCAATTAAAATACATTATCATCTCGTACTCGCAATGCAAACTAAAGAACAAATTAACGAAATAAACCAAATTTCTGAATTTAATTTAAATCATAAAACGAGAATAACAAAAAAGAAAAAAAAAAAAAAAGAAAAAAAATCGAAAAAAGGCAATAATAAAAACTATGAAAAACGAAATTATAAAAAGAAAGCGAAAAGTACAAAAAAGAACAAAAATTTAGGGAAAAAAAGTAATAAGAAAAAATCCCCCCAGACTCATAGATTGTGGAAACATTTCTCCAGTCATTTGTGTGTGTGGCAATATACGATTATTCAGCTTTTATAGAAAATTTACTACCCTTTCAAATTGGGTTAAGAAATGCAGTCCAAAATGTTAGGGTTACCCATAAGTAATCAATTATTTTATTTCAATTATAAAGACGCCTTAAAATCTCTAGTGGAGTCCGATCCAAGGTTAACTGGTTAACTGGTCCACCGTACAAAGGCATTTAAAAAAAATTGGGGAAAGGTACATAGACAAGGTAAATGGATTCCACACATGTTGTCTGAGGTCAGCAAAGATCTTCGGCAAACAATTTGTAATTCCATGCTCACCAGACTAAGCAGAGATCCATTTTTGTCTAGGATCGTAACTGGAGATGAAAATGGATCCTTTATGATAACATAAAGTGATCGAAACAATGGTTGTCTGCAAATGAGAGACCTCTTCCAACCCCTAAACCAACCTTATCCCTGAGGAAGGTGTTATTGTGTATTTGGTGGGATTGGTCCGGTATAGTGCATTACGAATTATTGAAACCTGGAGAGACAGTTACCGCTGACCTATATTGTCAACAATTACAACGGTTACAGTCTGCACTCATAGAAAAAAGACCAGCTTTAGTGAACAGAAAGCGTGTGATACTCCAACAAGATAATGCCCGCCCTCATGCCTCGAAGATTACTCAAGAGACAATTAAGCAGTTAGGCTGGGAACTTCTACCGCACCCTCCATACTCTCCAGACGTAGCACCGTCGGACTACCATCTGTTCAGTTCACTGGAGCATTCGATACGAAATAAAAATTGTAATTTCTTATCCGATGTCCAAACGCACCTTGAGTTATATTTTAAGTCACGCCCACCACACTTTTTCAAGAGGGGGGTTTGAACTTTTGCAGGAACGATGGCAACAAGTCATCGCAAACGACGGTGTTTGCATAAACGATTAAAAAAGTGAAAATTTCATTTCAGAAAAACATTTTGTCTATGAATGCAAAATAATTGATTACTTATGGGTCCCCCTAATATTTAGCGTTACTAACCCAGGATTAATTGCCTCAGGCATCGGACATCTGGATTTCAAGGCAACTCAAATATCTTGGACGAATACTGAGTGATAGGCTGCTACGAATAATTAATATTCAGTCAGAGCGTTAAAATTCTATTCTGTGATGTGTTTATCTGGTGCGCAGTTATCAAACAATTAAGCAGAAGATACGAAACAGAAACCATCTATCAGTGGCGTTGACGATGGAACCCAATAATTGTTTTCTTCGAAATGCTTTAAAACCCTCTTCGATATAAATAAATTATCAGACATTGGCCTTGGGGGATACTTTTTATACTCTGCATCACTTATACAACAAGTTTGTACATATATATACAGAACACCCACAAAGTTTGAATCCCTTCAGAATCACATTCTTAATCGTTCCAAGCTTCTCTGTCCGTCTGTTCGCCTTATTTTGTTTTATTCAACCCACAGGTCGAAATTTTCGAGATATTTTGATGAAATTTGGTATACTGGCGTGTTTTGGCTCTAGGACGGTCACTATTGAGAATGGTTTGGATCGGACCGCTTTTTCGATCACTTGCCATATAACACTTTACTTTGACAAATAGTTCAATAAATAATTTTATTAAGCAAAGTAATGTAAGGCATTTAATGGTGAACCATGCTCCACTATAGTTTTTTTGTTTTTCCTTTTTTACCATATGCTGGGCCAAATGTCCATGTCTTGCATGAATGAACGAACCACCGTATGTTTGCCAAACTAGCAATTAAGGATTAAATGTATCACTACAAAATTCTACATAAACTTATTAGTGTATAAAGTCATAAATGGAACTTTGACGGCCAAAGTTGCCGTGAGAATAAAACACGTTCACACACCTTACCCCAGCCCAGCCATCTTTGCGTATTCACCTTATTTAATCATTAATAAAACATTGAGATATTGGAGCGTATATAAGGCGAAAGAAGAAACCATATACGAGGCGTATAAATATTGCGTCAAAATAAGTTCGTGCCAAAATTCAAATAGTTTTCTTAATATTTTAATTGAATTTTATTAAAGCAAAAATGTATTCTGGTAAAAACATTACGCGATCACAATAGAGTTTCTGAGTGAAAAACCAAGTCAAGCTATTATCGTTGTCCTAATTTGTTATGAAGACTCTGTAGAGAGGGCAATAAATTGCAGAAAGACTATTTCCGCTTTAACCCTATTATGATGACCAATAGGAAAGCACCGAATCAATTGTGTACTCAGGTTGGAGCAGCTAATGAAACACAGTTCCCTCTTAATGTCACCAAACGTAAAGCATTACCTTACGGCGTTTAATCCATTTACGCGAGTCTCTTTAAAGAAAGCTCGATTTCATTTCGTTTTAGCAGTGATTCACAGATGAACAATTTGATCCATTAAAACTTTCTATTTGTTGTTGCTGTTTGTTCTGTTAATTCGTGTGGTACCCAAATTATAACCAGTATTGCGCACAAATGGTTCAACATTGTGTCTTGGTTATTGTTTAGTTCCACAGCGAAACCGGAGCTGGGCGCGTCTTAAACGAAAGCGAGCAAACCGTTTGTATGCTCTTGATTTTCATTAAGCATTTTCATCGTAAATACAAGTATAACGTCCTAGACAAGCCATAGTATAGCTTGGTAGTGTTTGATATTAACAAACGCGACGAACTTTTTTCTTAACATATTGTATGTATAACGTACACCCATTATTTAAGCAAAAAGTTTATTTGACTTCGTGAAACCTTTTTCCCTGCCTTCGCGTGTAAATTAATAAGACGAAGCTATGAAGAAAATCAAAAACTTTAGTTGGTTTTATTAGCCACACAATATAAACCAAGAAAATTATATAGACAAGTATTTACACACATATACGCGTATATGCATATTGTACGCGCATAGAGAAAAGCAAATTAACAACAAGTCATGCGTGGCAATTCAATCAAACTCTTGCTAACCATTCAGTCAATCAGGCGGACCGACAGACAAGCAAAGAGAAAAAGAAAAACTTGAAACTTTATATCTGAGCAAAATTAATTCCAATGTGGTATAAATTTCCACAACTAAGCTTTAAGAAAAATTGCATACAAGCAAATAATAATTTGCTTTGCTTTAAATTTGATCAAATTTTAACGGAGAATGAAATATGCAGGAAGAGAGAGAAGGGGTTAAAAATAATAATAATAATAATAATAATAAATATAATAACAATCATAAAGAAACATCTTTTTAGGTTTCTTTTACTTATTGCATGCATTCGTTACGGCTGTGTGCGAGTGTGAACATTGCGGTTGAAATTAATCCACTTTCTTCCTAACAAATGCAGAAACCACGATACATGCAGGAAATATATTATCAAAGGCATTTTTATATTATATATGTAGATAGAAGAAACTGTGAAAAATATGCTAAAGGCAATGAAAATATTTGCGCTCATTAAAGACAAAGAAATTTCATTAAGGAAAAAATAAATTCTCTCAACATTAATGTAATAGATCCTCATCCTAATGCGTCTATCGTTTTCGAAAAACGTATCTTGGATATTGTCGAGAACGATGTCATCAGTTAGAATATTAATGGTACAACAACACTTTTGATTGGCCGTTTTCTTCTTTTATATCTTTTCTTTACATACATATATATATATATATTTTTTTTTTATTACAAGACCAAGTACTCAGGATATGTGCTCTACTCGACGATCGGAACGAAGTGAGAAAAGAGACCGAAATAGAGAAGCAGAAGACGCAGACTAGTGGGTGTGCGCCCACACTGCCACGTTTTATGCCTTTATCGGTCAAGCACCCATTATAAGTGCGACCAAAGTAAACACTTAAGGATTTGTAATCTTCGTTCGTGGGTGTGCGCCCACACTGCAAAGTTTTATGCCTTTATCGGCCAAGCACCCATTATAAGTGCGACCAAAGTAAACACTTAAGGATTTGTAATCTTCGTTTAAGCGCGGAAGATCATCAAGAGCCTTTACATATGGACTGATGGAGCATTATCAAACATAATCAATCTCCTTAGTTTTGCTTCCGGACAAACAGCCATAGTTCTCTTCTCATTCAAAATTCCGCACTTGAATTAAAAATTTCTACTTTTTGCAGCCATTGATATTCATCTGCTCGTTATTTCAAATCAAATGGCAAAGTTAACGTCTGCCCACAATGTGTTTTCGGTAATGACAAAATGCCAGGAAAAATGTTTAAATATCGATAGCTATCCGTCAATAAATGCAATCTTAGCTTTGGTGCAACTATTTACCTAAAAATTGCAAGATAGTCAAAAACCTAATCGAAATCTTCATGAGGATGTTATGTCGGCTATAGGACATCTATTAGATTTATTAAATTTGTCTAAAGCGTGGAAGTATGCGTTGGAAGTGCCCCTCCAAGTAGATGCTTGCAGTATCTACAGCCATGAAGACATAAATAGTACGAATTGACACCGAAATATTAATAAAAATTATAACAAAGTCAAGGTATTCTCAATTTCTATCATTACTATAAGGGAGGTATTCGACTACCTTTTATTTTTTGCTGCTTCACGCTTTGGTGTAAGTAAACTTGGCGCGATTTTTGAATAAGACATCATTCAGTTTTAATCATTTTTCCCGTCATATTTATTGGTAGTTTTATTAAAAGCCATAGTGTGAAGAGAATTAACTTTGATTTTCAGCAGAACCTCGACAAGGATAACTGTCTCGAACGAAGTACGTAGGATTTCTTTGAATGGTTGTTCCCTTTAGCAGATTTTACATATAGATGGCGGCACCATTGACGAGTCCATATATGATTTTTAGAAACTTCATAATAAATGTGTCAAAATCTCGTGATGGTCTCGTCAATTGGCATCCTGCGTCTATATGATACCAATTTTTTCTACCCACATGCGCTTAGGTTAAGTCTGTGCCGATGTCTATAATATCGAAAAACAAAAAGGGACCTAAGGAAAATTGTTTCATTATGCCGATTGATTCAAAATCTTTGAGTCCATCTAAGCTTGTCTGTCCATGAAAGCTTTTTTGAACAGTTGTTTTCAAAAAGTAAGCAACGCTAAGCGTGGAAAGCATGTCGAAAAAAAGATTTGAAGCATTATTAAAAAATAATGCTCCGAAATAAGTTCTTTTAAAAACTATAGAAAATTATTCTGTTCAAAATTTTGCAATTCAGCCATACGATCCTAAACTGAAGAGGGTTAGGGTAAACACATTAACTTGAAGAAGGCAGTCTTACGTGATCACATACTGAAATAAAAGGAATTCTTGGTATCTTTTATGAATCTCTTAATAAATTTTGGTTTTCTTCTACTTCTTCACTAATTAGTAACAGAATTCGGTATCAATTGTTATGATACTTGAATTGATCTGGTGAACCAAGCTACGATAAAAGTTCTTTTAAACTAAATGAAAATTTAAATTAAGCAACAATAAATATATGGATAATGGCAGAAAAAACAGGAAGAAGAAGAGGAAGAACAGAGAAACAAGAGTGTTACGCCCAGCAAAATAGGTGCGGATTCGCGCACACTCCTCCATTGAAGTGTTTGCTATTTATAAGACCGTTAAAAATATAGCGGCGGCGTTTGATTGAAGGAAAAAATTGGTAGGAAAAGATTCAAAGAGCAAATTGCAGAAATGATCACAAAAATGTTTTTGCAATGACTAAATTAAAGGAATCAAAACGCGATACATTCGAAGATCCACCCTATTCACTATATCTGCCGTGCTCCGACTTTCATCTACTCCCAAACCTCAAAAATAAAAACCTACAACGCTAGAAGTGTATTGTGAACACCTTGCTGACAATCACTGTAGTAGTAAAATTTGTAAATTGAATAATCGGTGTGAAAAGTGTATGTAGTTTAAAGGATATTGACCGACTGAAGTTCGTTGGGGTGAAATAAAAGGTTAAGCCCTTAGAAAGTGAACGATCTTATATTGAATCAATTCATAATCGTATAATTTAGTAAAGACATAATGCCTACTAATTGGGTTGACTTTGAGTGTCTTTAGACTGCCGTCACTATCGCCTTTTTTTTTTTTTGTCTAACTTCTTTCTCACCGTCACTATGTCCACGAATAAAGCACATTCCCTAAGCGAGTGGTCGTATTAAAGAAAAAACAACCGAGAAAATTATATTCGGTAGCGATAGAATCCTTTATAACCTTCACCTATTAACAGCAAGTGAAGACGTTGTATTCAGCTACTAAATACCCTACCTACACCACATTGTCTAACACAATTCTTGTTTAAGGCATAGAACGCAAAAATTACAACCGGTTTTTATATGAACTTAATATTATGGAATTTTACATTAAAAATTAGGTCTCTTTCATTAAGAATGTTTGTGTCAAGAGTTTCAAAAATTGGGGCACGTGTTCAAAATTTAGCGCAATTAATTTTTATAGCAAATATTATTATGGACACTTTTCATCATAAAATATTAAAACTCTGTCCAAAAAAAAAAAAAAAAACAAAAAGTTTCGCGAAAATAGTTATATAGGGTAAGATCAAAAAATGGCCGTACGTGGTGCAAACTTTGTAATGTTAATTTCTATATTAAATTACTATTAGGGGCTAACTTTCGTCATAAGGTATTAAAATTTAGACTTTTCTTCCCTATAGTGCGAATCAATTCTCGTGAAAATCCTTTAATAGGGTACACCAAAGAATAGGCCGATATTCTCCAAATCTGGTAGAGTCAATTTTTTTATCTTAAATCACTATTGTGATCTGATTTTCATCAAGACCTTTTTGTCGTATGAACTTCAGTTTCCGTTAGACATGAGAGCGGATTCAACAAATTGCCCCAGCCAGTCCAAAGTTTTCGCACGAGTTTAAAATGCAAAGCGAGTTTTGCCACCAAAAACTTGAAAATTCCAATTTTTTTCTTTAAACAACGTTTTCAAATGGGAATAGGAATATATGGGGAATGGTGAAAAAAGTGTACCAATTCAAACTATTTTCAATATCGTATAAAAAGGAAAAGAACTACATTTTATATGGTGTAAGTGATGACAGCACCGATATTGACAACTTTTATTGTACAGGCGTGTAGGCGTTGTAGGCATAGCCTTTGACCGGTTTGGATCATTTTCAAATGCTTTTGCAAATTTTATTTATTCGATATCTTCATTTCCGCGAGCGGGAGAATGTTTACAACAGACATCACATAGAAGGACAGGCGGACATACTTAAATCGATACACAATTTGATGCAAATCAAGAATACACACGCTTTGTAAGATCTCTGAAGCTGCCTTCTGGGCGTTGCAAATGTTTTGATGAAATTAACATTCCGTTCATTCCTCGGTGATGGATATGGAAAATTCTCAGTAAAGTCAATATTTTTGTATAACGTAAAGCTTTGATGTCCTGGCCAAATTTGTGATGGTTCAAAAATTATAAATATGAAATGTTATGTAATAAAAAAGATTATTATTATTACCTCAAGTCCGGTGGAGTGTTTCATAAAGTCGAGAGCCTTAGATGCTTGTGCTTTAAGACTTTAGTCTTAAAATTTATTCTTTGGCTAAATTAATAATAATGATAGTAATAATAAAAAAGATAGTAGCATACTTTTTGGAAGTAAACAAAAAAATCATTATTCATAAAAATACAAAGGATCGCGTGACATTAACGTTCAATCTAAAAAACATCCCATCTATTACAACAACACGATTAAGTTTTAAATTATTTGTTAAAAAGAAAATATTATAATTATATATTTTTGTAATGAAAAGTATTAATTAGCAAATGGTAGTTAACGTAGCGCTTTAAATAAGAGAAAACAAGAATCAATCATAAATCTAATCAAATAATAAAATAATAATTCTATAATAATAGAAATAAATGCTTACAAAAGTGAAAATCTGTTTAACCTCTTATCGATAGGATATAACATAGGTATACAAAGAAATGCTAATGAATATCTTATATATTGTTAGCCATAGAATATATGTTTAATTCAACATTTATTTCCAAGAAATGTAATATTTTTTTTAATCACTACAAGGCTATGACGATACACTACAATTTTCATCCTATTTGTGATGTTATATTAATTTTATTCTGGATTTTTTCGTCTGTCCGTCCGCCTGTCTAATGTTGTTCATTTAAAATAGTCAAAGTAACAAAGTCGCAATTTTCCTTAATTTTACTTCTCTGCAAAATTGCATGATCCGAGTTCGAAAATAGACATAATCTGCCAATAATTTGAACTCACAAAAAGAAATCCAAAATTTGAATAAATAAAATGTCGTGCACGACACGTATATATTTATGAACTATTTTAGAATTCTACGTAAAAATATTCCCAGTCGATTTTTAATAAGACTGAAGGACATGCAAATTATCACATCATCACCATCATAAGATGGCTTATTATTCGTCTCTTTTTTTTTTTTTTAAACTTTTCCCCGAAAGTGTTAATAGATAGCATCAATTATTTGTTAGGTAAGTGGAGTAAATAAATGCATAGATGTCTTACAATATCTAAGCAGTATTCGTTCATATATCTGTTTTACTTCTGTTAATAGCTTATCTGGCATTTGCCATTAGCTTCGTCTTGTTGCTCAGCATTCTCTTTTGTGTACTTTTTTTTTGAAAAAGTAACAATCAAGCGAAAACCACATAAATTCTTTTCATACCAAACACACCAACAGCTTTAGTTTTTCTGTTCGTATTCATAAACATTCACATTTGCATGCATTTCGATACTTATAAATATGCGGTAATCGACATTTTGTTATGACCGATACAGTATCGTAACTAGTGGTTTTAATGCAAGCAAGCATATGACCATAGATCTAAGCTTTGCTTTAGAATTTAATTATCGTTATAAATGAAATCATTTTTGCTGATATAATCGAGCATCTTGTATAGATTGTTTGTGTACGTTCTTATGAAAAATGTCAACGAGACTAACAACAACAACAACAACAACAACAACAAGAACGTCTATCGAAACGTAGAATGATAATGGCCTTTGTGCTCTTAGCAGCTCTTAAGTACATTTCATTTCAATTATTTTACACATACCACCTGTATGCATACATAAATACATAAATACATCCATACATCCATACATGTATATTCATCATATACGCATTCAATTTGTATTATACTCATATATGTAGTTATAATATACATATATATATATATATATATATATATGGTTAAATAACTCAAGTAATCGGCGGTTTTGCAATATTCATGCAATCAGTTAATATTTATCTTTGCTTTGGTTGACACCTGCACCTATAATTGGTTATGTGGCAATAAAACAAAATTTTCGCAAAAAAAAAAAAATAAAAGGAAAAGATCTAAAATCGTCCCCTTTTTTGTTTTCGTTAATTGTTACTACAATTGTGTTGTATTTAAACTCTCTCTCTTGGTAATAATCAGTTTCGTTTATCGCAATGAAAAAACTAATTATGCCCACTTTAATGGATACATATACTTTAATAAAATCTTGGGATTTCGATGCCAAATCAATTATAGATATAAGTTTTAGTAAAACGAAAAATTGGTTTTATTATCCGGAAAATGAATGCAACAAAGGGAAGGAATATCCTTTAACCCGACAAATGGTAAAGTAAAATTAATTGTTATTCATGCCTTATACGTACAAAACCCGCAACCAAAACAATTTCACGGTAATGACCAATCAGTCTTGCGAACATCTTGAAGATCAAAATCATTTTAATAAATAAATTATCGGTTGTACTCGGGTTAAGTATTTTTTATTCATTCATCATGCGTTCACTTTCAAATACATTCAAATGCATACATGGGCCCGATGAATATTTCATTGGAATATCAATAATTTGCGACGCTTCAATACACACTTTATTGACACACGTGTTGGCCGAAAGATTGCGGATAACATCATTCGAAACTTTGCTAACCAAATATGCATAGACGGGATATGCTCTTTAAATCTTCTTTGTTGTTTAAGCTTAACCGTTTGCCGTTAACCAAATTGCGATATATTTGATAAGCTTATGTCAGCAATAGATCTCTCGACGTCAAAAATTTCGAACTTGTAAACAAAAACATATCATCATTTTTTACTTTTGTTTATATTGCTTTAGGTTTTTTCCGTTTTAATCATTATTGTGCATTTTTTAACACCTTAATGCCCGTAGAACGCATAAGTGTGCGCGCAAGGTGTGTGATATGAACATTCGAAGAGTGCGTGAGAATTTTGGTAATAATTTCAATTTTCACAAGGCTTCGAAGCAGGGATATCTCCACGATCCGAGGATCAATTGAAGGAATTTAATGGTATCACCCGCGCAACATGCCCAACAGTTGGAATAATGAAAGTGAAGTTCGTTGAGTGAAAATCCTTCCCCTTAGATTGTCTTTCTGAAATATACTACAAATGAATCCCACAAATTAAACATATTTGTTGACCTAATCTTTCGCACTAAATGATCTGAAACTTGAAATCTTTCTATTCGAAAAATCTTTGGGATGAACAATTTTCTCTGGAAAGAAGAATTTTTTCGAAAATTTTAAAAAATTTCATCAAAAAAAAGATGAATTTATTTAATTATATCGATATTGCATTAGAATCGAATCTTCTGCGAATGACTTGAAAACTTTATAAGAGATAAATAAATCAATAAATAATTGGATGCAACCTTTATTTATAATTTAAAAAAAGAAAAAAGAAAAGTGCTTTGATATTTTTCACAAAAAATTCCACAGAAACAAAATAAAAGAAATATTTTAAGGAATGCGTAAAAGAAAGCTAATAGTAGTGGCAGTAACTTAAGTAACTTAAGTAACTTTAATACTTAATGCAGTTGTTAATAAAAGATATTTCTTCGTACTGAATTTCGCTTTCGCTTATACCCTGCCAACGCTCGCTGCCATTAATGCAACGTTATCGTGGAATCATTTGTCGGAAATATCCTTTGCTCTAAATTTCGAATTGACTTTTTCGCCTGCCCTCCTCTACTTATAAAGAGTGCATAAGTATAAGGACATTGACATGCGACATCAGCTGAGCCTCGCTTTTTATCAGAATTTTGTTTCATTAATCGAACGGCGCGCTCTGTTTTTGCCAAATATTTAGTTGTTGTTAAATTATTTTTTATTTTTTTTGTTATTCGATGAAGAAGAAGATTTTTCATTGAAAATATATTATGTTCCTCAATATGAACCCCTTACCCCGATGGGCGTGCGATTTTAAAGTAAATCCAGACACAAACTGTATCCAGCCCTTGCATCAAATACACCACACACACCACTCCCGTAGATGATCAATTCGAATTCCCGTCAAGACGCTTGTGTACATTTTGCATGGTACGTCGTCTTCAATCCTTTCATTTCGTAAGCAAGCATTGGCAAGTGTTTTCTCGCAGGACGTTCAATAACTTAGAAGATTACATAAATTATTTTTTTTTTTGATTTATTCTACATAATACGGAAAGTAAGAAAATTTCCCATTAATTTTCTTTGTAAAAATAAAATCATCGCTTCTATGGATAATAAAAATAAATTTTATTGATTTTGCATATTCGTCTTATTTTTTTTTTTTACTATCTTTCATCTAATTCTTTATAAATAAAAAAACATTTGTATAATTAAAATAAGTTAATTTACTTATGTTAACTCTCGTAAAAATTTGAATTCAATCGCTTTTGCTAATGACTGTAAAGCTTTCTGAAAATTTTTAAAATAAATTTCGTTGTATAATACAACTCGTAAGGAGAAATATGTGTGGAGAGAGAGAGAGAGAGAGAGAGAGAGAGAGAGAGAGAGAGAGAGAGAGAGAGA